>JAQZBX010084748.1:0-13215 GCA_029593785.1 Cabassous unicinctus | reverse complement strand
ATATAAAACAGTAAGTGCTGGAGAGGATGTGGAGAAATAGGAACACTCCTTCACTCTCGGTGGGAATGTAAAATGGTGCAGTTTCCATGGAAGACAGTTTGGCAATTCCTCAGGAAGCTAAATATAGAACTGCCATATGATCCAGTAATTCCTCTACTAGGAATATATCCAGAAGAACTGAAAACTGTGATGTGAACAGACATTTTCACACCAATGTTCATAGCAGCATTATTCACAATTGTCAAAAGATGGCAACAACCCAAATGTCCATCAAATGATGAATGGATAAACAAAATGTGGTGTACACTATGCTGCTGTAAGAAGAAATGAAATTGGTACACATATGATAACATGGATGAACCTTGAGGACATTATACTAAGTGAAATAAGCGAAACATGAAAGGACAGATATTGCATGGTCTCACTAATATGAACTAAATACAAAGAATAAATGCATGGAGTTAAAACCTAGAGTATAAGTTATTAGGAGATAAGAGGAGGGCTGAGAAGGGGTACTGGTGCTTAATGTTTGTGGAAGTTTTAATTAACTTGATTGTAAAAATGTGGAAATGGATAGAGTTTATGGTAACACATTATAATGAGTAGAACTAATGTAGCTGGTTTATAAATAGCATTGTGGCTGAAAAGGGTATTCAAGGTATGTAAATGTCAATTGCGAGAAAGAATAACTAAGGATTGAATAATATAGTGAATCCAGAGGCGGATGAGAATTATGGTTAATAGAACAAATACAAGAATATCTTTCTATGAACTAGAAAAAATGTACATCACTATTTCAAGGTGGTAAGAATGTGGAGAAGCATGGGAAAAATGCAGTTAATGTAACCTATAGACTATAGTTAACAGCAATACTGTAATATTCTTGCATCAATGCCAAAGATGTACTGCGTTAAAAATAGAGGGTCATTGAAGAAATATACCAAATGTACGCTATAGACCATAATTAGTGGTAATAGTCTGATGATATTATCTCATAATTTGTAATAAGTTTTCCACAGGAAAAAATAAGGAAGGACAGATTTTTCCAAAGATACTTGCATTTTTCACAACAGGCTTAGCTGCATGTACCATATTTTAGAGGGTACACTGAATGTATAGTATGAATGCACTGTCAAGACACCACTGTTGCTCTCAGAGCTGAGCCACTTGGAGGAAAGCTAAGCAGGAGGTAAAGCATTATACACTATGACTCAGAGACCAGCTCTGAGCTCTTTGATTGTGGTATGAAGTCTCAGGATTGTTCTTAAAAATTATACTTCTTACCTCATTTTACAGAGCATTGGGTATAGCTGGCACTGAATGACTATGTGAGAAAATAAAATGAAATTAAAAATAATAAATACATACATAATATGTGTATGTTTATGTGTATTGTATGTATAAATTAATAGACAGGTAGATAGATGATAGATGTATATATGAATGATTATAAGTAGGTAGTTTGGGGGAAAATGTGTGAATCCTTTTTATAACAATAGTTTTTACCTCTTTAAGATGAGGAATATAAAAAAGGTCATTTCCATTGATATAATGGAGGGATTTGAAATTCTCATCCTCCAGGGACACCTTGAGGACACCTGGACTGTACACCAAATAGAAAAATATAGTCAATTAAAAAAAACAAAGATCCCCTGGTAGCCAGTTTCGGTAATGTCGGATATTAACCTTTGGCTACTTTATAATATACTGGAAGTAAAAGGCATTTATATAATGATTCAGTAATCATAATTATTTGTTAATTCTTAACCCACAGTTACAACCTCCCATGAGCCCTCTCCCTCCATTCACTTTGGGAATGTTCCTTGCTGCCTTTACCAAGGCTTGTCTCTGCCTATTTAAAATTCCAATCTCTTGGCTCCACTAATCCCTTGGTAAATAGACTGACCACACCCTTTTATCTTGCCAGACTAGTTGTATAAATACTGGCAGTCTAAGAATTCTTTCATCTTATCCATGACCATAGTTCATTCATACCATCCCTTTCTTTCTAAAGTAAAGAAACACAGCCCCCCAAACACCCAACAAAGAAAATCCAACTGGTCTACTACCCTCACCCTCTTTAGATAGTCACTCTCTTGTAGATATCTTAAACTCCTGGATGCTCTTTCCTTTCTCTGACAAAATTCCATCAGTAATGAGTCCCACCATTTGCTTTATATTTGCATGATTTCATGACATAGCTGAGCACTTCTGGAGAAAATATCAAGATGTGGCACAATTGGTTAGGTGACTTCATCAACATGGTGACAACCCTGAAAAACATCCCCAGGGCTTCAGTCAATAAAAGGACAAATCCTACTTGCTTAAAACGCTGGGGGATGGAAGAGACTGGAAAAGGACTCCACAAATGCTCAAAGAAAAAGAAAAATATCCAGTAGGAAATTTCCATCCCAGACTACCATTCCCCCACCCTCCCTCTCATATGGTCCCGTGCAGCTTGGGAGTCACTCAGAGACAGAGTGGCTGGGAATCCTTCCACCATGGACTATAGAGTCTCTCACAACAGCATGTTAGAACTCCATGATTATCCAGGCACTGGGTCCCAAGTCTGCAGAGACCCAGAATGGAACACAAGCTGCCTGTTAGTGTGGTAAAAAAGAGAAGTCATGGTTGGCTAGTGGTGCACTCGGTCTAGTTTCTGTTGGATGGACTACTGGACCATCTAAATGCAAAAGGGACTTTTCTGAAGTGACCCACCTATCTGGATTGATGCCATCTGTTTTCCCAGGGTAGGATGCCCTAACAGGGAAGAAATTGGAGGCAGAAAAGCCTCAGAGAAAGGGGGAAAAAAAGGTGTGTGTGTGGGGGGAGGGGCGTAAATTTAATTTCTGTAAGAAAGAGGTTCCCAGAATTGTAAAGTGCAAGGAAAATGGGGCACTGATTGAGGGAGAGAATTTAAACAAATCATAGGAGCTGGGGAGAAATGTCTGCACAAATAAAAACAGAATAGATCAAGATTCCCAGAGAAGAAACCAAGAAAAGGAAGAGAACTGAGAATTGCACAAAAATGCAATCTTAAAAATTGTACCACATATTCAGGGAAGGTTCAGGAGGCCTTCAAGAATGGGTTAAAACTTGTTGGAGCAGGAGTAAGTTGACTATAGGGGAGGGTACCCAAAAGGTGGTACATTAGAGCAGAGTTAGTTGTTTGCCTGGTTTTGAAGCCAGGGAAGTGTTGGATTCCTCTAGGTTCTTGGCTATGTCACATAAGAGAATTTAAGAACATGCCAGTTTAGTTAGGCCAGCAAAAAGAATTTATTGGGAAAAGGGGGAAAAGAATAGAGCTTGCTGAGAAATCGGAGAGAAGTATGGAAATAAACTAAAAAAGTTTAGGAAAATCTTTTTCCTTTTCCCAATAATTTCTACATTCAGGTTTCAATATGACCTTTCCATCCTGCTTAGCCTAATTCAGGCTCCAGGAATATTTATTCATATATTTAAGCACATATTTAATTCATAAAAATCTGAATAGAGCTCTTTTAAGAATTTTCATTTGTTAACTTGGTATTACCATCCCAATGTATGAAGATGTACACTGAACACATAGGGAGACACAAATAGAGAGTTAGACACAAACACAACTCACTAAAGTTACTTATAACTTTCATTCTCTTGTAAAATAAGTTTAATAGATCTCTTTGAAGGCTATTTCTAATTACACTAATTTGTACTGTAACCATGCAGGTTTTTTTTTTTTAAGATTTATTTTTAATTTATTTATTTCTACCCACACCATTTGCGCTTGCTGCTTGCTCTCTGTATCTATTCCTTGTGTGCTCTTTGTGTCTGCTTGTCTTCTTTTTCGGAGGCACCAGGAACAAATTTGGGACCTTCCATGTGGGAAAGAGGGATCTAATTGCTTGAGCCACCGCTACTCCCTTCTTGTTATGTCTCATTGTGTTTCCTTGTTGTGTGTCCTTGTTGCGTCATCTTGATACATCATCTTGTTGTGTCAGCTCACCACACCAGTCCATTGCATCAGCTCCCTTTCTTGTTCATTTTCTTTAAGAGTCACTGGGAATCAAACCCGGGAACTCCCATGTGGTAGACAGGCACCCAACTGCTTGAACCACATCTGCTTCCTTGTGACCATGCAGTTTTGCACAAGAATTATATTCCTTTTAATTATTGGCTTAAAACCAAATTGTTTTCAATGCTTTAAAATACACTTTACAACATTTTCCTTCACTTCAGAGCTTTGCTTATTTCCCATTTTGACTTTGACACACCTTGGATGAAAAACACTAATTCCAGTATATACTCACTGAGGTCACTGAGGTCTCAGGGAAACTAGTTTCTCTCATGACTTGCTGATTTTAAGAACATCAACACTTGAGGTGGGAGGCCCCCCTACTCTAGTCCTAAACCACTGGACTGGAAGAGTGGATGGCCAACCTTGAGGGTTGAGAATTCCATCAAGCAGCAATCTAGTCCACACCTGGAGTCATGAGAGAAAGCAAGCTCACTAATACCAGTGGAAGGACACGAGAGAGGGGTATCTTAAATTTGCCTTCCCCTGACCCATGGGAGTCAGAAATTGTTATGAAATAACCATAAGCAAAGGCAAGGGGTGTGGCTAGACCTAAAGTAACCATAAACATATGAAAACTAAGTTTAGAATTATCATCACAATAGCTGAAGTCTAATGGTTGAGGTAAAGCTAATAAGATAAATCAAGGATGTGGCTAGACCTGAGGTAACCATAAACAAAGGCAAACTCAGTTTATAATTACTATAGCAGGTCTAGGTTAAATCCATGCAGTTATAGCAATTTCAGATATTAGCCTTCCTCTGTTTTATTATATAAAGGCATCTATATACATTAACACTTAGTTACAGTTTCTAGTAAATTTTCACTTTAGAACTAATTGAGCACTTTACTTATTAACTAAGCAACTAAAATAATTTCATTAGTAACAACCTTGCTAAGTTTTTCTGCTCTTCTAGCAGTTGAAACAATTTCACTTATGAATTATACATCCAATCCAATTGCAAGACAGTATTGACATTTAAAGCCTCATTTTAGGTTGCCTTTCACTGTTATCCAATTTGTAAGACGTGAACCCCAAATCTGATTTATGAGTTCCTAATCACGAGCAGACTGACAAAGTTAAAGCAAGCACAGATTAGAACAGAAGAAAGAATTCTATGCTTATTTAGCTTAGCTTAGGGAAAGACCTGCCCTTAAATTCACCTAGATGCAAAGCTCCCAGTAGCAGAAACCTCATGCAGGACCCTACAGCTTTGTTCCTCCAGGAAAATCCCTGGACACTTGCTAAGTATAGAACTAAGGGGTACAGAGAAGCCCTGCTCCCAATAAGACACAGATTGGGGCTGATCTGGGGGGTGCATCCCATTAGATACCTCCTGACAAGGGCAAGGCTTTTTTTTCCACTGGAAGGATTAGAGTGTTGCAAGGGAATAGGCAGGAACCTTTAAATCTTAATTGATGGCATGTAAGGAGGTTCCTTATTCTACAGAGAAGAGGTTTAGTAAATGTCCTAGATCTTAATTCCCCATTCACTCACCTCATTAGGCACAACCAAGGTTAGGCGAGATCCAGAGTGCAGTCTAGGAGTGAATAATTGGCTCCCATGTTAAATAATAATTTAAAGAGACTTTCAGGAAGATAACACTGAATTAGGTAGGCAGAGCTCAACACTCACAAAAAACAGAGAAAGGGCAAAAACCTACATGAGGGAGCTCCTTTGGGGATTTGTAGAACATGAAAGTGCTCACACACAGTAGGGAGTGAGACAGATAAAGAAGCCAAAGGAAACCTGGAACACAGACAAATTCAAAAATATAGAATAAGAGGAACCAAGTGTCAAAAAAGAACCTTACCACACATATACACAAACAACAAAATAAAACCTTAGAGTAGAAAGAGAAGCCAAACAACTGAATAAGCCCATCAAGTTAAACAGATGCCTGGAAACCAACAAAAAATTACAAGCCACACTAAGAAACAGGAAGGCATGGCCCAGTCTAACAAACTAAAATACAGGGGGTAGATTCAGAATGTGGAACAACTAATCAGGTATGTCCAAACAAATAACAAGAAAAAACTTAAGGAAGTGAAGGAAGAGATAAAGGACATTAAGAGGACACTAGGGGAACATACAGAAGAAATTGTAAGCATACATTTAAAAAAATGGATTTGATGATGATGAATGGCACAATGCAAGAAATCAAAAATGTATTGGAAACACATAACAGCATATTTGAACAGGTATAGGAAAGATTCAGTGATGTGGAAGACAGTACACCAGTAAAATAGATAAAAAGAAAAAAAAATCCAGCAGGGATTTAGGGATTTGAATGACAACACAAAATGCACAAATATGTGCATTATATACATCTCAGAGGTAGAAGAGAAGGGAAAGGGGGCAGAAGGAGTGTTGGAGGAAATAATGGCTGAAAATTTCCCAACTCTTTTGAAGGATGTGGACGTACATGTCCAGGAAGCGCAATGCTCCCCAAAGAGTATAAATCCTAACAGGTCTAACCCAAGACATATACATGTCAAATTGGCCAATGCTCAAGACAAAGAGAGAATACTGAAAGCAGCAAGAGAAAAGATACCCATCACATATAAGGAAACTCAATAAGATTAAGTGCTGATTTCTCATCTGAAACCATGTAGGCAAGAAGGCAGTGGTATTACATAGTTAAGGTGCTAAAAGAAAAAAACTGTCACCAAAAATTCTGTATCCAGCAAAGCTGGCATCCAAATTGAGGAAGAGTTAAAATATTCACAGATAAACAGAAATTAAGAGAGTTTATCAATAAGAAACCTGCCTTTCAAGAAACACTAAAGGGAGTGCTGAAGGCTGAAAGGAAAAAACAGGAGAGAGAGGTTTGGAGGAGCGTTTAAGAAGATTATTGGTAAGAATAACAAAAAGAAAAAAAAAGAGAGAGAAACAACAACAACAACAACAACATGTGACATATATAAACCTAAAGAAAATATGGCTAATGTAAGGAATGCCTTGAGAGTAATCCTATTGAATGTTAATGGATTAAAGTCTACAATCAAGAGACACAGATTTGCAGAATGGATAAGGAAATATGACCCATCAATATGTTGTCTACAAGAAACTGACTTTAGACCCAGGGATGCAAGGAGGTTGAATGTGAATGGATAGAAAACAATTTTACATGCAAACAATAGCCAAAAAAGGGGATGAGAAGCTATACTACTATTGGACAAAATAGACTTTAAATGCTAAAATTGTAAGAGATAAAGAAGGACATTATATAGTAATAAAAGGGGTAATCTATCAAGAAGAAAGAGCAATCATAAACAATGCACCTAACCAGGGTGCCTCAAAATACATGAGGCAAACATTGGAAAAACTAGGTGGAGAAATAAATGCCTCTGCAATTATAGTGGGGGACTTTAACACACCATTATCACCATTAGAAAGAACATCTTGACAGAGGATCAATAAAGAAATAGAGACCAGAATAATACGTTAGAGGATCTAGACCTAATAGACATATATAGAACATTACACCAATAAATAGCAGGGTATACATTCTACTCGAAAACACATGGATCATTCTCCAGTATAGACTACATGTTATGCCAGAGAACAACTCTCAAGAAATTCAGAAAGAGTGAATTTATACAACATAATATCTCTGACCACAATGAAGCTGGAAATCAGTAAGGGGCAGAGAAGCATTTTAGGCACAACTATTTGGAAGTTAAGTAACACACTTAGATAATCAGTGGGTCAAGGAGGAAATTGCAAAAGAAATCAGTAACTACCTTGAATGAATGCAAATGACAACACAACATATCAAAACCTATGGGATCCAGCAAAAGCAGTGCTGAGTGGGAAATTTATAACCATAAATGCCTATATTAAAAAAGAAGAAAGGGCTAAAGTTAAAGACCTAACAGCACACCTGGAGGAATCAGAAAAAGAACAACAAACTAAACCCAAAGTAAGTAGAAAGAAGGAAATAACAAAGATTAGAGCAGAGGTAAATGAAATAGAAAAAAAAAAGCACTAGAAAAATTTAACAAAATCAAAAGTGGTTCTTTGAGAAGATTAATAAAATTGACAAATCCTTAGCTAGACTAAGAAAAAAGAAAGAAAGAAGATGCAAATACATAAAATAAAAAATGAGGAAGGGGATATTAATTCTGACTCCACAAAAATAAAGAGCATCATAAGAGGATACTTCAAAAAATTATATACAAACAAGATGGATAATTTAGAGGAAAAGGATGAATTTCTAGAAACACACAAGCAGCCTACACTGATGAAAGAAGAAATTGATGAGCTGAACAGACCAATCACGAGTAAAGAGATTGAATTAGTCATCAAAAACCTCCCATCAAAGAACAGCCCAGGACAAGATGGCTTCACAGGTGAATTCTGCCAAACATTCCAGAAAGAACCAACACCAATCTTCCTTAAACTCTTCCAAAAAATAGAAGTGGAGGGAACATTGCCTAACTCATTCTATGATGCAAACATTACTCTAATACCAAAGCCACACAAAGATGCCACAAGAAAGGAAAACTATATACCAATCTCTCTAATGAACCTACGTGCTAAAATTCACAAGAAATACTTGCCAATCATATTCAACATATCAAATGAATTATACACCATGACCAATTGGTTTCATCCCTAGTATGCAAGGATAGTTCAACATAAGAAAATCAATCAATGTAATACATCACATTAACAGATCAAAAGAACAAAATCACATGATCATCTCTATTGATGCAGAAAAAACATTTGACAAAATACAACACCATTTCTTGATAAAAACACTTAAAAAGATAGGAATAGAAGGAAACTTCCTCAACATAATAAAGGGTATAAATGCAAAACCCACAGCTAACACCATATTCAAGGGTGAAATGCTGAAAGCTTTCCCTCTATGATCTTGAACAAGACAAGGTTGCCCACTGTCATCTCTCTTATTTAAAATTGGATTAGAAGTACTTTCTCAAGCACTTAGGCAAGAAAAAGACATAGAAGGCATCCAAATTGGAAAGGAAGATGTAAAAATTTCACTATTTTCAGATGACATGATCCTATACATAGAAAACCCTGAGAAATCTGCAATAAAGTTTCCAGAGCTAATAAATTAGTTCAACAAAGTGGCAGGATATAAGATCAACATGCAAAAATCAGTAGCATTTCCATGCATCAATAATGAGCACTCTGAGGAGGAAATCAAGGAAAAATATTCCATTTACAATAGCAACTAAAAAAGTCAAATACCTAGGCAAAACCTTAACCAAAAATGTAAGAGAATTGTATGCAGAAAACTACACAACATTGTTAAAGGAAATCAAAGAAAACCAAAATAAATGGAAGAATAATCTTGTTCATAGATAAGAAGACTAAACATCATTAAGATGTTTATCCTACCCAAACTGATTTGCAGATTTAACACAATCCCAATAAAAATTCTAACAGCTATTTTACGGAATCAGAAAAGCTAGGTATGAAATTTATTTGGAATGGCAAGGGGTCCCAATTAGCTAAAGATATTATGATAAAGAAAAATTAAACTGGAAAATCACACTACCTGTCTTTAAAACATACTGCAAATCTACAGTGTTCAAAACTGCATGGTATTGGCATAAAGATAGACATACTGACCAATGGAACAAAACTGAGAGTTTTGATATAGATCCTCACATATACGGTCAACTGATATTCTACAAGGCCACTAAGCCTATTTAACTGGAAGAGAATGGCCTCATCAACAAATGGTGCTTGGAGAACTGGATATCCATATCCAAAAGAGTGAGAGAGGATCACCAACTCATGCCCTATACAAAAATTATCTCAAGGTATATCAAAGGTCTGAATATAAGAGCCAAGACCATAAAACTCCTAGAAAATAATGTAGGACACCATCTACGAGATATTGTAGTAGGAAATGGTTTCATAAAAGCTTTACACCCAAAACATGAGCAATGAAAGAAAAATTATAAAAATGGGATCTCCTCAAAATTACACACTTGTGCATTTCAAGGACATTGTCAAAAAACTGAAAAAATGCAGCCTACTCAATGGAAGAAAATATTTGGTAATCTATCTGATGGGGGCCTAACATCCAGCATATATATATATATTCCTACATATTTAAAATAAAAAGACTAATAACCTATTTTAAAAATTGGCAAAGGGAGCAGATATGGTTCAAGCAGTTGGGCTCCTGCCTTCCACATGGGAGGACATGGGTTCAGGTCCCAGTGCCTCATAAAATAAAAAAAAGCAAACAAAAATAAAAAGAAATGAAAAAACCAACTCAGTGTTCCTGATGTAATTTCGTGGTTGAACACTGGCTTCTGATATATGAAGACCCAGGTTAAACCCCTGCCCCTTACTTAAAAAAAAAAGAGAAAGTGATTTGAATAAACAGTTCTCCAGAGAAGAAATACAAATGGCTAAAAGGCACATGAAAAGATGCTCAACAGGATTGCTTAGACTGCCAAAGTAGATACTACCCCAAATAGTGGAGCTCCTGAGGGCTCTGGAGACACCCACATCCTACAGCCATGGCAGATAGCTCTGGAGTTTGGTGCCTTGCCAGTGGATCCTACTTTGGAGTTTGTGCTTCTGAGTGTGACAGAGTTGGGCTCAATTGTGACTTCTCTACATATGCTTCTTCTGTCCCTTTTATTTGAACCTATATTTGGTGCTGGAGTTGGTAGGTATATGCCCAAAAGACTTGAATCTTTGGGCTGTCCATGTGCCAGCTGGGCCATGAGCCTCAGGGGAGCTGCAACACTTACTCTCCAGTTCACGGGACTCACCCAGGACAATTAACAAGGAGGTGAGGATGGACAACCACCATACCAAGGAACCAAGAGAACCTACCACTGGAAGCAAGAAAGGCCCATCCATCAGCTGTATGGGATCACAGCCCCCTCTCACTTAGAGGTAGAGTGGACATCCCCATCCCAGAATCCTCAGGATTGGGGAATAAAATATGGACTTGAGTTGACTTACTGGTATTCTACTGTAGACTTGTGATTCTAGTAATGGAAGAAATTATATCATTGATGTGAAGACAGCGGCCACTGGAGGTGCTGAAAACAGGGAGAGGGAAAAAGAGGTGTAATATGGGGTCAGTTTCACGACTTGAAATTGTCCTGAATGACATTGTAATGACAGAAACAGGCCATTATATATCTTGCCATAACCTACAGAATTGAGTGGCAGAGATTGTAAACTACAATGTAAACTATAATCCATCCTTAGTGGCAATGCTCCAAAATGTGTTCATCAATTGCAATGAATGTAACACACTAATGAAAGAAGTTAATGTGGGGAAAAGTGGAAGGTGTGGGGAGTGGGGCATATGGGAATCTCTTATATTTTTTATGTAACATTTTTTGTAATCTAAGTATCTTTTAGAAAAAATAAAAAATATATTTTAAAAAGAAGAAAAATAATAAGTATTCAAGAACATTTTAAAAAAGAAAAGATGCTCAACATCACTAGATATTAGGGAAATGCAAATCAAAACTACTATAAGATATCAACTTACACCAATTAGACTGGTAGGTATTAAAAAACAGAGGACTGCAAGTGTTGGAGAGGATGTGGAGGAAAGGGAACACTTATCCACTGCTGGTGGGAATTTAGGATGGTGCAGCCATTGTAGAGGACAGCTTGTGGTTCCTCAAGAAGCTAACTATAGAACTGCTATATGATCCAGCAATCACAATGCTGGGTATATACATTGAAAAATTCAAAGCAGAGACATGTACAGATATATGCACACCAATGTTCATAGTGGAATTATTCGCTATTGCTGAAAGTTGGAATCAGCCTAAATGTCCATCAACATGAACGGATAAGCAAATTGTGGTATATACATACAATGCGTACAATGGAATATTACTCAGGTGTAAGAAGTAATGCAGTATTAACACATGGGATAACATGGATGAATCTTGAAGACCTTATGTTGTGTGAAGTAAGCCAGCCACTGAAGGACAAATATTACATGACCTCACTGATATGAATTAAGCAGATTGTGCAGACTCACAGAGCTAGATTCTGGAATATAGGCTTATAGGAGACAGAAAGGGAGGAGAAGGTGGTGAGCTGATGCCCATACGGGCAAAATGTATGATAAGGTGGAAGGGAGAGTTGTACATTGGATGGACTGGACAGTGTTCAGTGATGTGACTGGGTTCAGACATGCTGGTCTGTGAGGGGGATTAAGGTGGGGGTTTGGATTGGACTATCCATGGACATATGAGGAGGGTCAGGGGAAAAAGCAGGTGAAATCTAGGGATTTATAGATTTGTAGTTAAAACTACAATGTTGTCGATAGAGAAAGATGGCATTTATTTAAGTGGGCACTCACCAGTTCTCTCACAAAAAACAGCTGAGAAGGGGCAAGATCCTGCCTAAGTGAGTTGTTTTGAGAACCCACAGAGCAGGAAGCTTCAGGGCATGGATCTGGAGGGAACTGGATGAAGAGATAAAAAGCCCAAGGGAAAACTGTGAGTCTCTCCCCAGGTGGCTGGAAACAGTGAGCACCCCACCCACCCTCAAAACAAAAAGCTGCTGAGAACCCCCTGACTCCCACCAGCCAGGTAGCACTCTACAGGAGTAAGAGGGTTCTGGTGAAGGGTGGAGACGGGTTTACTTTCTGTGGGTTTGGTTACCTGGACCTCCTTGAACTTTAGGGAGCATACCAGCTGGCAAGAGGTGACTCCGGGAAGAAGGGAGAGGTGAATCTGCTAATTTACATAGCTGACCTGGGAGAGATCAACCTGGACTGGGAGAAGGTGGAGTCAGGCAATTGACTACTCTGGTGCAGAAAACTATTAAAATTCCAACTCCCCTAAGGGAGGTGAGCAGTAGGAAGCACTTAATAACCTTCCAAAGGCCTATTTAGGGTCCCCTGGGAGGAAGGGGAGGTCTGGAAGAGGGTTGAGAGTCATTTCTCTGCAGTGAGATTGGATACCAGGGTCCTATTTGAATTTCAGAAGGGAATTCAACCTGACCAGGAGAGGCGAGGAGGGATCTGATCACACAGGTTATTGCAACCTGCTGTCCTGGGAGAGAAAGCAATAAGAATAGAGAGGGGGCAAAGTGAGACAGGCTCCTAATCATCAGGAATTTACTCAACTGCAGAGAGTCAAACCTGCCCTAGGGAAAGTGTCTGGACAGCTCTCTAACTGAACAC
>JAQZBX010084747.1:0-13218 GCA_029593785.1 Cabassous unicinctus | reverse complement strand
ATATATCTATGATAGTTTATTCTTATATGTGCAGGTAGAAAGGAAACAAAATTAGCTTTGCATTTAACAAAAATTATGTATTCTTCATTTTAGCCAAGACTGTCTTTGTCCACAGAAATTACAGGAAATTGAACATGTAACACGGAAGTTTAATATTTGTGCACTGCTGGAGAGCTTTTGGATGATTATATTTTAACAAAAGTTAATAGCCAAGTAACGGAAATAATGAGCTGAAGTGAAAATCCAATATGAGTTTGATGAGCAGAACATTCTGAATGAAAGTAAAGCATAGGAAAAAATCGCTTTGGAATGTTTTACTTTCTAGTACTTTTGGAGTTTTATCAGTTTTTATATCTTACACGGACATGATTGATAAAGGAACCTGAACGGATATGTGCTGGTGATATGTGGCAAAGCATGGAGACGCCTTTGAAAATAAAAAAAAGAAAAGCAGTTAAAACAAAACAACAACAACAAAAAAAACCAATCCAAAACACTTTCAAAAGGTTTTCCAATTTTTCCTTAACTTCCTGTAAGTATTAACCTATTTTCACCTGAACTATTAAGTGACTATGGGACAAGTAAATATGAAGCCTGCTAGTAGAGGAAACTTTCCCAAAGATACTGAACCAGGAATAGGTAAAGAGGATTGGTGTGGACAATGCCAGGCATGGATGGCAAGGAGTGGAGGTTTGGGGTCCTGATGGAAAAGGGATGTCACTTTAGGGGCTTGGACAAATAACACATTTATCACGCAGAGGGCTTAAAAGACTCACTCAGTCCCGGAGGGCAATTTAACTCAAGCATCCTTTTCCTCAGGTACTGGAGAAGGAAAAGTGGAGTGGTAAGAATATCCCCAACTATTGATAACAGACATTGGTGCCAGTGTTCAAAGAGTCAAAGGTTTAAATCATCACCACCACCACCATCATCATCATCATCACAGGTAAGACTGAGTGATTCCTAGATGCCATGCACTGGCCTATCTCTATTGCACACAGAGCCTCATTCAATTCTCATGACCCAACAAGGTTACTTTTTCCTCCCAACTTTAAATGAGGAAGTAGATTAGCGAATTTGACAAAACCTCATAGTCTGCAATATTAGAAGGACACCCAAGTTCTGTTTCATACTCTGGGTTATAGTGTTACCCACAATGTTAAAGTGCTTTGTAAATTATAGATACTATAGACTTATAAGCAGTCACCATCATATTAGTGATAATGTGATTTCTAGTTTGAGGAGTAATTTATTTTGACCATTCTGGGATATTAACAATTCATTCAAACTCAAATGTAATGTATTTTCTTATATATTGTAGGTATATCATTTAGGACCAAATGAATGAAATCTTTTGTACTATATAGGCAGGCAACTTATTAATCAGATTTCTTCTCAGTGGTCACCAGAGGTTCTGAGGAGAGGGAAGAACAGGTATATCATGGGGGCATTTTGAGGATATTGGAATTGTTCTGCATGATATTGCAATGACGGATACAAGCCATTAAACCTTTTGTTAAAACTTATAAAATTTTATAAGTGTGGTGAAAAGGGTAAATTATATGTAAACTATAGACTAGGTTTAGTAGCAATACTTCAATATTTGTTCATCACTTGTAACAAATGTACCACACTAATGAGAGATGCTATTAATGTGGGAAAGTGTGTGGGGGGGATGGGGCACATGGGAAGCTCTTATGTTTTTGATGTAACATTTATGTAATCCACAACTTCTTTAAAAATAAAGAAAAATTTTTAAAAAAAATCAGATTTCTTCTAAAAGTCCTATTATGTTCTACTTACCATTTGTCAAATTTCAAACTTTAAGAAAGTACTTTATGTATTTTCTTAGGGAAACAGAAAGCATGGGAAAGGTTGTATTTTGAAACTCCCCTCCCAAACCAACCAACCAAGAAACAAAAAATAAAGCCAAATGAAACCTGGCAGATTCAGTCAAAATTTGGCAGGAAAGGTAAACAAATTAGTTATTTGGCACTCTGTTCATAAAAGAAATAATTAATTATAATTTTCAGTTGTTATAAAATTGAAGTAGCAGTAAACTCAAAATTCAACCTTGTGTGTTTCTGATATGTTTTCATCATTAGATAATATTTTTTCTGCAATTAAAATTCTATATTACATTTTATGCCATTGTTCAGAACATAATGTAATGCTTTCAAAGTGATGTATTTGTTACATTTAAATGTTTTTCTTATAATATATTATTAGTTTAACTCATTTTTTCCAATATAATACTATTATTTATTTATTTGCCAATATAGGAAACTGCTACTTGTTGATTGTCTTTTCTTTAAAACGAACCCTAAATAACTGAAAATTGTTAATACAGGACAAGGTTTAAAAAGCTTTCTATTTTAAAGCTGTGGTTGTTTGGATGAGTGATAACTAGACTTTATGTAGATTTATATGAATGATGAAAATACTTGTAGTCAAATAAAGTAAGCCATGATTTGAATCTGTACCCCCATGGTGAAACTTTTGGAAGCCTTGGAAAAGTTTTTAACTGTTTTCTGACACCTTCCTTTCCATTTTAAATTTTTTATACAAATCTTATCAAACTGTTGGTATGTTCTATAACAGAGAGATGCTACCTAATATTTCCATAATAAAATAAACGATCATATGTAACTGACACCCTCTTTTAAAGAATGTGAAATACATACATTTAAAGTTTTATGATTTCATACATATTTTCAGAATGTACACATTTGTGTGTCTCCTTATACTGTTTTGAGGAATTCTTTCTCTTACTATTTAAATCTTAGCTTCATTTTAATATTCAAATGCTTATATATCTTTTATCTAACTAGATTATATTCTTCATGAAACCTGGGATTATCCAATATGGACAGACAGATGGATTGCCATTCATAGTAATTAATAAGAGCAATTTAATAAATATTTGAAGGCATTTTTAATAAGTAAATTTTTACTTTTTCACAAGCTACATTAATTCATTTATTTCCTCAATAATTCTTTAATTCAGAAATATATATAAAGTGCCTACTATGTGGGCCATATCTTAGAAGACTATGAAAGATTTAACAACATAGGCATGGAAAAGCAGAAAGAGGATAGAATCTGGAACTTTCCCATTAGAATGAGAGATTAGAAGATGCCTGGTAAGAGAGATGAAACATCCTATGGCAAGTCTATCAGGGATGACCTCAGTTTCACCTGGGGAACAGTTGCATGAGGCATGGCCAGATATAATTACACAGGTACCCCATAAAGATGGTCATGTACCTACCCTCTGCTCCCCTACCCGCCCCCCACACACACACACACGTTGGGGGGAAGATTAGAGGGAAAACTCTGCTTGGTAGAAAGTACTGGAAAGAATAAGTCTTCAGTTTTAGAGAGGCAGGCATATTGGGCAGGTTACCAAGTCACAGCTTCAGGCAAAAGGCAACATTTACAAGTGCAGGCATAGAATTTGAGAACTTGGCTGTGGGCATTCTGTTACTCAAACTGGATCACAAAATCATCATCAGACTAACCACCAGCTTGACCTGGTGCTGAGTGACCTGAGCTACTAAACTTGCAAACACTTTCTCTGACCAGGAGGCAGAATTGGTGTCTGAGATGGGCAGATTTGAGGAAGACTGGAAGGGAACTAGGAATAGTTGACATTATGATGTGATGTATTGTTTTGCAAACTGTGACAAAATCATGAATAAATAAGGGATTCAGATGGTCTAATGTTCCATACTGTGTAAAGATTGAGTTGAGAATAAAAGGAGTCCCCACATGTCCATTGCTCATTGCTTATAGGATGTCGAGAGGCTCTAGGATTTAGACTCTGGGAACATTAATTGTCTGACTCTGCTGTGGTATCACAGACACAGGTTCAGCCAAATAGAACAAGCTGATAATCTGAAATTAGTTTAGCACTGATTAGGAAGATGCATATCCTTGGAGCAGCAGCATCTACCATGACTATTCAGAGACAGTTATTAATGGATACATAATGAATTAAGTACAATAGCATAATTGAATTCTCCATCTTGAAATGTATTCAGTAATCCTCATGGTACTGTGAATTTTTTATACTGTCTGGACAGAATATTGTGATTATGGTCTCAATCTCATATAACTCTTGATGTAACATAATTTACAGCAGACATTTCTCTCATTCAATTAAAAATGGGCTGTGGCTTCTTCTCAACCACACCACTCCCCAAATATATTAGCTTCATAATGCAGGTAGTTTATTTCCCACTAGATACGAAAAGTTTATTGTAATAGATCAAACATTAGCGAACATGTTATCTTAATATATGTGCTTGTCAGTTTTAGAGTGAAAATGTACTAAACATATGCATTTTGTTATGCTAAATAAAGCCAGGCTACAGACCTACAGACATTGATCGGGGTAGGCAGAACGCTGAGCAAATGTAGTCAAGGCTTGCTTTTACTTCAATACATGAAAGCACAAATACCTCACATCTCACCTCCTTTCTAAACATCCCTTTGATCAGAAGTATTGACGTTTGGAAGAACTGAGTGGTTTGCATTTGGGGTCAGCGTATTTTGAGTTGGCAGGGAAAAAAAAACAAGAAAACTGGGAAACTCAGAAACAGTATTTTTCAACTTCTGGAAAATCAAAGTTTATCACACTTATATTCCTCTAATAGAAAATTAATAATCCTGTTACCTCTCTCAGTGTTTTCGCTTTGGCAAGAGAGATGCCACCTACTTTTGTAAACTTAGAGTGTGATGTTGACAAGGAACCTTCTTAAGGTGAATGGAAATAAATAGTATAAGATTCACGAGCCACCACAAACATGATGTCATGCCATGCTCTTCACGTGGGATGCCTGGCACTGACAGAGTGTATATATTTTGATGACAATGTAAAATTTTCAATACCTTTAGAAAGAATGATAACCAATTGACGCAAATTATCTGTTCTTACTATACAATGAAAACAATTTCCCTCTGCTTTAGTAAGGTTTGTGCCAGGGTGTTATTTTTGATTTCTTTTTTCTCCACATTTGTATGAACCAGCATCCAAAAATTTCAACCAGCATTTGATCGACTCAGCTACCTGGAAACACTCAGCTTGCAGTTTGTGATTTAGTCCCCCACTAAGAAAGAGAAATTCTGTTTCAAAACAAGATGAACACTATGACCCAGGGCGATCCCAGTTGATCACACTTTGCAGGCAGCACAGATGCTCTGGCCTGAACGGAATCCAGTCATTCCACAAAGTATTTCATTTAGTGTTTTTCAGACTCAGATGGGAAACAAAATATTTTAAGGACATTTTTTTAATATTCCAAAACATTCCAAAAATATTTAGAGGAAAAATTATTCAAATAGACTTCTAATGTTGAATTAAATAATTTTAACTATTATTATTAGATCTGGACAAATATAAAACAAGACATAAGCTGCTCATCCTTATAGAGCAAATGGAAAAAAACCTCTAAAACAATAATCAACAATATTATTTTAACATGATAGAAGATATTTATCAAAGCTGAATAACCATTTGCAACATGAATATGGTAATGACTGATAAAGCATGAGACTTTTGAACTTGACTACCATGTGATGATTTCATTCCTCATAATTTTTCTCCATTCTTCTTCATTTGATGTCCTTTTGCTTGCTAAAACATCTTTACATACTAAATATACTTCTCCACATTTGTCATTTGCCTATGGCAATCAAAGTAATCTTATAAAATTTGTATCAGCATGGTTGTAAACAAAAATGCAAACATGGGTCCAATTATACTTGGCAGTATTCCATCATAAGGTCATTATCTAGAAGATTCAGAGTGTGTTTATATTATTTTTAATACTCACGTTAAAATGAAAACACACTGCTTAAAAATTATAGATACCTTGTGGACTCTCAACTCTGCAGACTCAAAATGAGAAACTAAAATAACAAGCTTAATGACAGTATTTCTTTTCTTCATAACCTGGTGAAATTCCCAATTGTTGCCAAAACAACATGGAGGCAAAGAAATCTGAGCATATCGAAGTGGAATTTCAGGAACTTATTAAATCACTGTACAGAAAAAACATTTCAATTAATTTATGAAATATGTCTCACAATAACTGCAAGACTTTTGTCTACTTTGTGTGTATCATCTGCACCCACACAAAACTCTAATGCTAGAAATTTGAATTATGAAACAGATTTCTAACCTTTTGTTCTCTCTAACTGCTTTGTCTCCCTTCTTCCAAGAGATGGTTGGTTTTGGAGAGCCTTGGGGTTTGCATTCTATGACCACTTCTCGGCCTTTGGTAACAATTATGGTTTTCTTCAGTTGATTTGTTGCAAAAGTGGGAGCTGAAGCTATTAAAAAGACAATGTTATGTTCTGTATGGTACTGCAATGACAGATACATGACATAACAAATTTGTCAAAGCCTATAAAACTGCACAGCACAAAGTATGAACTGTAATGTAAACTATAGACCTTTGTTAGCAGCAATGCTTCAATACTGGCTCATCAATTGTAACAACTGGACCACACTAATGTAAGATGTCAATAATAGGGGAAAAGGTATATGTGAGCATGGGGGGGGGGCAGTTATATGGGAATCTCCTAAACTTTTTTTTTTTTTAATTGTTCTTTTTTTCATCTATTTTTTTTCTCCTCCTAAACTTTTGATATAACTTTTCTGAAATCTAAAACATCACTAAAAATAAAGTTTATCATTACAATAAAAGAGAGATAATGTTAATTCTACCAAAAGCAATGACAATAGCTTCTAATGGATTATTCATAGAGATTTCACAACTTTTTTCTCTGAGATAAATTTCTAATAAAATCAATAGGATATCTACACATGTAAAAGGCACTGGCTCATCATTTAACTTCTTAAATCAGTGATTAATAGATATCTCACTGGTTTGCCTTTCCATTAACAGGTGATGGTTTCATACAATGAGAGGCCCACAAACAAAGGCTGTGCAAAAAAATTGACATGCTTTAATTAATTATTCCCAACTTCAGCTGTGAAAGCTTAATGAGCAACTTGGGAAAAGGGTCAAGGGCCCAACCAAAGAAGTCCACATAGGCTTATTTTGGAAAAGCGGAGGTTACATTTGCAGAAACTTCCGTCTCTTCCATTTTCTATCTATGTATCTTAATTTAATCCGTATTTTACTTTAATATTATACAATATTTAAGGTAGTTTTAAAGAAATATTAGTTAAAAAATGAAATAATTTAAATTTCCATACCACTTTTTATTTTGTTGGTAGCAATTATTCACCTGGGCCAGACCATACATTAATACCATTTTCACTAGATTTGTATCATGACATTTTTTAATCTAAAAGAAAACCTGAAAGAAATGTCTAAAAGTCTACTATATCTGAGACATTTATGATACAAATCTGACACTTTCATAGGTATTTCATAAGTATTTTTATGTCCAACATATAGCAATACGATACATGGTACAACATTAAAAAATTATTTGCAAGCAATTGAGATGTGCTATTACATTGGAAGAAAAGTTAAGGAATTTTTGGGGGAGAGTACAGGTAACATTTACAGTTGACTACTGTGAACAGAACTTGCAAGAGGTAACTTTGAAAATGGGCCCAATGAATGAGAAGGGGACACATGAGGGGTGTCTCTGGGTAAACTATTACCTAAATGAAAGCTGGATTGACTGTAATTCAGGAATACTGGGGCGTGAGTTGACTAAGAAAGAACATTAATACTTGATCAGTTAGGATGTAGGCAGTTGAAATGTGGGATCTCCTTCTATTTTGGATCGATATGTTGTAATGTGGAGAAATTTCAAGTGTAAATTCGTAATTCAGTAAATTAATTTGCGATATATTGCCTTTAGCTATGTAAATGGCTCCCAGATTCCTGAAATCTTGGATGTTTCTGTCAATGTTGTGCTTTGGGAATGTAAGTGTGGAGTAAAAGCTCACTTGGGCTCCTGCTCACTCTTGGGAGAAAATGAATTAAGTTCATGTAACTGGCACTTTGTATCACATGCATCTCAAAACCAAGGGTTAGGAAATCGTCAGAGTGGGAAGACATGAATTCTGTTCCAACGGCCCAGGTATTCTGAATCTGGGGAGTTTTTCCAGTGGGCCCCTTGTTTCCTTAGTCTTTAAAGAGTGCTGACGTAAGGCTAATGTGCAGCTGATGGTCCATCAAGGGCGGACCCTTCTGAGATGGCTGTGCCGGGCCTCAAGAAGAATCTGCTTTCACGCAAGGACATTTTGATTGGCAGGCTATGGTGAGAGGGTGATTTATCACAGAGCCCTGCCATGCAGGGACCACGTGCCACTGGTGGGGAGGTACTGCTTGGGAAATACTAATTATTGGGATGAGGGCAGGAAAAACTGCTAGAAATCAACATTCTGATCCCCATTCTCAGAGCATTCCTCCTTGAAAGTTAACATATTTATTCAATTTTTTAATGCCATAGAAAAACCATATTGTATAAACCTTTTAAGATTAACAACTAACATTAGATGAATCTTAGAAAAAAAAATGTTATGGGACAAACTATATACAATGTAGACATGGTCCCAAAGCTTAAAAAAATCAGCAAGACATAGTATTTATTTTCAATGCACAAAACAGGCTTTTACAACCACATCATAAAAGTTCACTAGAGTGAGAATTAGAGCATGAAAAGAAGCAACCCCTTTTTCCTATTTATTTACTTAGAAATCACATACCTAAAATCTTCAGCTCAGCACTGGCATAAATGGCTCCGTATTTATTTTCAGCCAAACACTGATACATTCCAGCATCTGATTGATTCACATTGTGGATCATCAATACTCCATTAACCATCTCAACCCTACTCTGTAATGGAATTAAAAAAAAAAAAAAAACAAACCAACAACTTAGATCTAGAAAGTAAGCAAATGAAAAGAATTTTGTGGGTACCTTCTCCTTTACCAAGAAAAAGAAAATCCTCGGCATTAGTGCAGTTGAACATTATTTGGTCACTTATCACCACAAGTTTACTGTTAAATATTTTGTTTATTACAACAGGTCTCCTGTAAATGATAACTACTTCCTGGTCAGAAAAATAGATTTTAACTGTATTTTTGTGTAGTTATTCTTATGTCTTGCTTTCAGTTGTATTTTTAAACTGAATTGGCTTTGGTATGCTGGTTGAGCTTGTGAAAAACAAACAGCGGACGATGCTTTTATTTGGACACGTTTTATATAGGTGCAGCAGGTGTTTATATGGTGGAAAGAATTGTGACTATAGACACATGGGAAAATAGCTGAGGTGGGAACAAGAATCCCTTTACTGTGTTGATCCCGTCAGGAGTTTGCCTGTTCTCTCACTTCATCACAAACTAACACAAATTTAAAAACCTGCCCTGCAGCTGGATTTAGCAATGGTCAGAAACTACAGACTATTACCAGACGTAACTTAACATGCAAGATGTAAGCTGGAGCATGTGCGCCCTGACATCAACGCAGGCCATGAGCAGAAATACATTTCAAAAATAGATTTTAAATTTAAAAAGTTGTTAAACAACCAGGTGTTCTATTTAACTCCAAAAGAATCAGTTTCTATATTTCAGTGGCAGTGCTTTGATGATCAAACTACTTATGCCACGTAACCTGACGTCATGCTCGACAGAAGCCCGCTCTCTCAGAGGTGCGCTCTGCCGGTGGAATTTATCTGGATGAAGGGAACAGCAACGCCCCTGCTCCAGGTTTATCTGGTGTCCCTGGGAGAATGACAGAGACACACCACCGCGTCAAGGTCTCAGAATTTTCCCCCGGCGTCATTTTATTAACAGTTTTATTGTCCTTTTACTTGTGTCTGTCTTTTTGTGCATCTGCACTTTATTTTGGCCTAACTGCTTTTAGAATAAGACAATGCTGGAGCTGGATGGGACTCTGGGGATGATCTGATCCAAGCTCCTCATTTCACAAAGGCGCAAACTGCGGCCTGAAGAGCTAAAGGACAGGCGAGGGGCGCCCGTGGTGGCAGGACCTGGGCAGAATCTGTGAACGGAGCTTCCATTTTATATACTTTTCCTCCACGTGGGCCACAAATAGTAGCTATGTTCCTTCTGCTCTCCTTCCTGTAAGGGCCACAGCAATGAAGAATTAATTAAATTTATTACCATTACTACAAAATTAAGCAGAAACTGATTTATTTTCAAATCTAACACTTATTAAGTTGTTTTAAAAATGTGTGGATTTACCAAAGACATGTTTATTAAATCTGTGGGTAGCACGATGTCTCAGAAAGATCCCTAGTACACAGGAGATAGGGGTTCGACTCTACTCTCATCCTCTCCCCTGACGTGTGATCTGAGCAAGTCACTTTACCTCTGGGAATTAACTCCATTTTCTGTAAAGTGGCAGCAACCAGACAGATAATATCTAAAGTCAGCTATAAAGGGCAATGACTCTATGATCATCACTGATATTTTCCTATGAATTCACGGGATTGAAAAAACTTAAACGATGTGTGACTCAAAAACGTAATGTGGTAATTCAAATAAAAAGAACATTTTGCTTATTCATTACATTGCTCACTCCAAAAGTGTTAAAAGGCAGAAGTAGGAAATGCCTTTCCATAAGACTAGAGGAAAGAGAGGCTAGTCTGTCCTGTGTGAAATCCTGCTGAGTTACCGTGGAACAGTTAAGAGCTGCCGACCATACCTGAGCCAAGAGGGGAGCCCCATTCTTCAGCCAGCGGTACGTGGGTCTGGGCTTTCCAGTGGCCTTACATTCCCATCGGAGAGGGCTTCCGCTGTCTAAATGAGTATCATTCAGTTTTTCTACCCAGTGTGGGTAGGCTGAAAGAATGTAAGGGGAGAAAAAAGTGAGTTCACCTCTCAAACGCGGTTTACCAAGATCAAAAGGCATCTGGAAAGAGTCAATGCAATTTTTTTAGCGACTTATCTATCAGCCGCAGGTGTTTGGGAGTAGCACAGAATTCCATTACACACAGAACTATATCTACTGTGTAAAACATTATAGCAGTGAAGACATTTTGACTTAAAATGCTTTTGTAAGGGAAATGAAGTATATGTTGTTTTCTTTATCCACTTTAAAGCAAGTGGTTTGATTCTTCCTGAGGCACTAGAACATGTTTAGGACAAAGTCAGGTTCTCAGTGAGAAGCATAGCGTTTTCCACATACTGGGGCATTAGCTTAGGTAGAAGTGATACCACAGGCCTATTTATGGAATAGCTTCCCTGCTTTTTTAAAAATTTTAACAGACTCTGAATGGCTTTGGAAAAGAAATCTGTAAATTCAAATTTTAATCGGTGTAAAATATGATTCTTGATTTAGTAACATTCCTTACATAATAATTTTTTTTGAAAAAAGCTTCCAAAATTATAACAGAAAAAATTCTTATATCAAGAAAGAAGTAATGTGATTGCATGAACTCTGTAAGATATAGGATAAAGTGCCTTTCCCTTACTGATTTTTAAAATAAAAATGCTGAACACAAGTGACTACTTGTCTACGGGAATTCTGTTTAAAATGATTGAAACAATAAGTATGAAAATAATATTTAACTGGATTTATTGTATGTCCCAAGCATATTTTTTTGGCACAAAACTATAAAATATTTTACTTTATCTGAGCCAGTGAGACTTGGTTCATTCATTCATAGCTCATTTACCTCATACTGTTCAGTTCTTGCTCAATCCTAGAGGCTCTGAGGGGCACAGAAATGCCTAATTCCTGCCTTTAAGGGGAGTATATTCTGGGAGAGGAGGGCTAAAGTCCATATCAAGGAAAAAGAGTAAGGTGGGAGATAAGAAATGGGGAAGGAAACTGCACGTGAATCTCAGAAGAGTGGGCAACGGGACAACAGATGCCCAAGCCCAAGCCAGTTTAAAGAGGAGAAGAAGGCAAGGAAGAATGAGCTCTTTTACTAAGTGTCTGTTTCCTAACCGCTGTGCTAAATTCTCCACTAACTCCTGCAACATTAATCCTAAAACAGACAGGTCATTTGGGGTGATGGAAGTTTTGGTCATGGGTGGTAGTGATGGGAGCACAATATTGCGAACACAGTTAACAGCACTGAATTATATATTTGAATGTGATTAAAAGGGGAAATTTTAGGTTGCATGTTTGTTACTAGAAAAAAAATTTCAAAAAACATAGGACTCTACAACACAAACAGTGAACGCTAATGTAAATGATGGACTTTAGTTAATAGTACAATTATAATAAATTCTTGTATCAATTGTGACAAAGATACCACACTAATGGAAAGTGTTAATAATAGGGGTATGTAGATGGAAATTCTGTATTTTCTACATGATTTTTTTGGTAAATTTAGAACTTCTTTAATAAAAAATAATTTTAAAAAAAACATCTCATTATATGAATCAGGAAACTTTGTCTCGAAGAGGTTAAGTAAATTTATCGAAGGTCATGCAGGTAATGAGCAATAGAAGCCGTTTTCACATCCAGCTATTCCCGACTCCGGGGCACATGCGCTTCCCTTAGCCCATTCTGGCAAAGTCAGAGATGAAGTGGCAGCAACTGTATTCCTAGCGTTACTTTATCCTCTGCTTCTCTCTGAACGGGAATTTTGCTTTCATTAGCTCACTGGTCTTCCAGCCCATAGACTGGTCTTTAAGGAGCCTACCTTGGCATAGTCAGGACCTGCAGGCATTTGAAAACATCCAGTGATTCAACTTCTAAGCCTAAAAGCTATAACAAAACTATTACCACGGTGAGCTTCAAATATTGGCCCGGATTTTGAATTCTGAAATCTGTTTTTAATTACATGTCATATATGCTGACAATACTGATGGGAAAGGTAAGATACAAAAGCGATGTTAAGCTTTCCTTTCTCATTTCCTTCCCTCCTCTGTTGGACTAGTTCGGGCTCTGCTTGGCCTGACCTCCGTGGAGACAGGCCTGCTGCCTGCCTAGCACACTTTGCACATTCTTCAGGCTCTTCACGCCACATGGGACACGCTACTTCTCTTCTCTGTCTCTTTTAGTTCTACCCACAATTTAATATTTAGTATAAATTAAACAAGATGTATTAATCTCAACTGCAAAAGGGAGTCACCTGCACTTTCTCTGAACCCTTGTTTTTATTCACTTGGGAAATAATTGTCCAGCAGCTTGTCACTCCTCTTCTGTTATATTATTATTGAATTTTATAGTTGGTTACGGTTTGATACCCCAGCCAGATGACAAGAACATTGAGAGCACAGTTGATGTCATATATATATTTCTTTTG
>JAQZBX010084746.1:0-13215 GCA_029593785.1 Cabassous unicinctus | reverse complement strand
TTTTTTTTTTAAAGATTTATTTATTTATTTATTTATCCCCCCCTTGCTGCTTGTGCTTGCTGTGTCCATTCGCTGTGTGTCTTCTCCGTGTCTGCTTATCTTCCCCTTGCTGTGAGGTCCCGCTGCATCAGCCCCTCGCGCCCCGCAGGCCGGCCTGCCCTCACAAGGAGGCCCCGGGAAGCGAACCTGGGGCCTCACACATGGTAAACGGGGGCTCTATCGGTTGAGCCACACCCACTTCCTGTTGTGAGGGCTTGCTGCATCAGCCCACTAGGCTGCGCGGGCTGGCCTGCCCTCACAAGGAGGCCCTGGGAAACGAACCCAGGGCTTCCCATATGGTAAACGGGGGCTCTATTGACTGAGCCACTCCCGCTTCCCTGTTTCATTGTTTCTATTACACTTTTCTAATCTTATTCCTCTGTGCTTCTTCTTGCGTTAATTTTTGAATTTCTTAGGTCTTATTTGATTCCTCGCCTACCTTTTACTATTACCATTACTATTATTCTTTTTGTATTCCTATCTCTTTCTTTTTCTCTGGTCCTAATTATTTTTCTTTCAAAGGCACATAGGCAGATCTCTCTCACAAAAAATGGCTGAGTAAGGGAAAGATACTGCCCGAGTGAGCTGTTCTGGGAGCCTACAGAGTAAGAGGCTTCAGAATATCAATCTGGCAGGAGCTTGATAAAGAGATAAATTCCTCAAGGTGCTGCTGGCTTGATTCTTGGTTGCTATGTTTCCTCTTCCTTGATTTCCACTTTTCTGTGTATACTGATTTTGTCTACCAATGCTGTCCCTTTTCCTTCACTCATCATTTTATCTTCTACCTTGTGTTGTTGTTCTTAGATTCCACCTCTCTTTGTTTAGTCCTCAATTTTTTTTTTTTTGGTTTTTATTTCTATCACTTCTATCTTATCTTCTTTTACTAACTTTTTTTCCTTTTGTCTTTTCTTTTCTCTTTCCCTCTCTCCTCATCCTTCTGTCCTTTTAATTCATTCTATATATTTTTCTCTATTTTGTTTCCCATTTCATTGTTGGTATCCCACTTTTTTATTCCTATTACTCTACACAGCTTACATGAGTTAAATATTCATTTTTCAAGGTCTTATATAGTTCCTCTTCTAACAATTACTATTATTATTATTGTTATCCTTTTACTATTCTTACCTCTTTTGTTTTCTCTGGCCTTAATTTTTTCCTTCAAGGGAACATTGACAACAGCAACAAAATAGAACAAGAAGAACAAAGTGTCGAAGGGAAAACTTAATGCACACACACAAACAGCAATTGAATAAAACCACAGAGTAAAGAGAAAAGCTAAACAAGTGTATAAACCCATCAAGATAAAAAGATGACCAGACAGCAACAAAAATTACAAACCATACTAAGAAACAGGAAGACATGGGCCAGTGCAATGAACAAATTAAAAACCAGGAAGAGGTGCGGAACATTGAACAACTAATCAAAGCTGTCCAAACAAATATCATGGACAAACTTAATGAAGTGAAGGAAGAGATTAAGGATATTAAGAATACACTGGGTGAACATTCTGAAGAAATTGTAAACATACATAAAAAGATAATGGATATGATGGTGATGAATGGCACAAACCAAGAAATCAAAAAGATACTGGAAGCACATAACAGCAGATTTGAACAGTTGGAGGAAAGAATTAAAGATGTGGAAGACAGTACATCTGAAATCAAACAAATAGTAGTAGAACAGATAGATAAAAAGATAGAAAAAATCCAGCAGGGACTTAGGGATTTGTATGACAACACAAAACATACAAAAATATGCATCATAGGCATACCAGAGGGAAAAGAGAAAGAAAAGGGGACATAAGGAGTGTTGGAGGAAATAATGGCTGAAAATCTCCCAGCACTATTGAAGGAGATGGATGTATGTGTCTAGGAAGCGCAGCACACCTCAAACATTATGAATCCCAACAGAACTACTCCAAGACATATATTCATCCAACAGTCCAATGCTCAAGACAAAAAGAAAATACTGAAAGCAGCAAGAAAATAGAGAACCATCACATACAAGGGAAGATCAATAAGATTAAGTGCTGATTTCTTACCTGAAACCATGGAGGCAAGAAGGCAGTGGTATGACATAGTTAAGGTAATGAAAGAAAAAACCTTCCAGCAAATAATTCTCTATCCAGAAAAACTGACATTCAAAAATGAGGGAGAGTTCAAAATGTTCACAAATAAACAGCAATTAAGAGAGTATGCCAATAAGACCTGCCCTTCAAGAAATACTAAAGGAAGTTCTACAGGTTGAAAGGAAAAAACAGGAGAGAGAGAGTTGCAGGAGAGTGTAAAAACAACTAAAAAGACAAAAAGAACAATAAAAACAACATCTGACATACATAAACCCAAAGAAAATATGGCTAATGTAAGTAATTCCTTGAGAGTAATAATGCGGAGTATTAGTGGATTTAACTCACCAGTCAAGAGACACACATTGGCAGAATGGATAAGGAAATATGACTGATACATATGTTGTCTATAAGAAACCCATCTTAGACCCAGGGATTCAAGGAGGCTGAAAGTGAATGGCTGGAAAACAAGCTTACAAGCAAACAATAACCAAAAAAGGATAGGAGTAGCTATACTAATTTCGGGTAAAATAAACTTTAAATGCAAAACTATTGTAAGAGACAACAAATACAGACACTATATATTAGTGAAAGGGGTAATCTTTCAAGAAGAAAGAACAATCATAAACATTTATGCACCTAACAGGCATGCCTCAAAACACATGAGGCATACACTGGAAAAACTAAGTGGAGAAATAGATGCCTCTACAATTATAGTGGGAGACTTTAATACCATTATCACCATCAGACAGAACATCTTGACAAAGAATCAATAAAGAAAGAAAGACTTTGGTTAATACATTAGAGGATCTGGACTTAATAGACACATACAGAACACTGTACCCAAATACAGTGGGATATACATTCTTCTCGAGTGCACATGGATCATACTCCAAGGTAGACCACATGCTAGGCCACAGAAATAATCTCAATGAATTCAAAAAGATTGAGATTATATAAAGTAATTTCTCTGACCACAATGGAATGAAATTGGAAATCAGTAAGGGCCAGAGAACCAGATTAGGCACAAAGATATGGAAGTTAAACAGCACATTTTACACGAACAGTGGGTCAAGGAGGAAATCTCAAAAGAAATCAGTAACCACCCTGAAACTAATAAAAATGACAACACAACATATCAAACTCTATGGGATGCAGCAAAAGATGTGCTGAGAGGGAAATTCATAGCCATAAATGCATATCTCAAAGAAGAAGAAAGAGCTAAAGTCGAAGACCTAACTGCACACCTGAGGAACTGGAAAAACAACAACAAATTAACCTCAAAGGAAGTAGAAAGAAAGAAATAACAAGGATTAGAGGAGAACTAAATGAAATAGAGTTGCAACACCTACTCTCCAGTTCATTGATCTCACCCAGGACAACTAACAAAGAGTTGAATACTGACAACAACCATACCAAGGAAATGAGAGAGCCGACAACTGCAAGCAAGAAAGTCCCATCCATCAGCTGTATGGGATTGAAGCCTCCTCTCAATTAAAGGTGGAGTGGACATCACCATCCCAAATCCTCAGCATTGGGGAATGAACAATGGAGTAGAGCAGACTTACTAGTATTCTACTATAGACATATTGTGATTCTAGCATTGAAAGAAATTACAACATTGATGTGGAGGCAGTGAGTCCTGGAGACTCTGGGGGCAGAAAGGGAAACACAGTTGCAATACAGGGGCTTTTTCGGGACTTGGGAATCATCCTGAATGACATTGTAATGACAGATGAAAGACACTTTATATTTTTCCATACCATGCAGAACTGTGTGGCAGAGAGTATAGACTACAATGTGAGCTATGGTTCATGCTCAGTGGCAATGCCCCAGGATGCATTTATCAATTGCAATGAATGTGCCACACACTAATGAAGGATGTTTATGTGGGAGGGTGTGGGAGATGTGGGAAGTGGGGAATATGGGAAACCATATATTTTTGTGTAACATTCATGTAATCTAAGTATCTTTTTAAAAATTTAAAAAATTATTTAAAAAAAAATAAAAAATATACATTTACGGGCTCTCCTATGCTGCTGGTGCACCTCGGTCATGTTCCCTGCCCACACCTGGGCTTATTTTCTCTCTAGCCACTGCAGTTCCAGAGGGCTGATATGCTACCTCCTAGTCAATGGGTAACTTCTGTTGGGGCAGCAGCTTGAGGGACCCATCTTGGTGCGTTATTAGAGCCACCTGTGCAAGCAGGTGGACTCATGAGGTACCTGCCCTACTTCTACTGAAGCCAGGTTGTGCAGGACTTCCCTCACTGCTCCAAGCAACTGAGCATCCCCACTTCTACTTTTCCTGAACAAATAGTAGATAATCTTCCAACAAATATATCCACTGGCATTTATTATGGTTGGGCCGGTATTGGAAGTGGAGATGTCCATAAGATGGTGGTCAGCATAGGATGTAACCCATACTACAAGAATAGGAAAAAGTCCATAGAAACTCACATTCTACATACCTTCAAAAAGGACTTCTATGGGGAAATCCTCAATGTGGCCATCATTGGCTATACCTCAGACCAGAAAATATCTTTGATTCTTTAGAGGCACTTATTTTAGCAATTCAAGATGATATTGAGGAAGCTAAGAAAGGCCAGAATTACCAGAACATTTGAAGTTAAAAGAAGACAATTTCTTCCAGATTCCTGAAAGCAAAATAATGGCCACTGCTGAAAAATAATTTTATTTATTCATTCACTGTTTTCTAGTATTTCATTGCTCATACAGTCTCATGTTGGCTGTATTTTTAAAAATCAATCATTTTCCTAAAGCTGTGAATTAGTTTAAAAATACAATGCAATTATTATATTATGCTTCAACTGTTAAATTAAACCCATAATGCCACAGTACTAAAAATATTCATTTAACAATCAAGATTCCTTTTTATGTAATATTTTGATTAAAAACACTTTCAGTGCTTTCTAAAATGTACCACTAGAAAGGTGTTAAGTTTCTTATAATGGAAATAAAATGTATAAAAGGTACATCACTAGTTTGAGATAAGATATATGATTCTTCTGATAAAATACCAGTATGTATGTATTTGTATAGTATGTGCTGCTAAACAGAGAAGGCTGTAGAAGTGCATGCATCAAATAGAAGTTTGGTAGTTTATTATAAACCTAAGAGGCAAAACCCAGACTTTATATGTTTATAATCGTGCATTACTTTTTTGCATTAACATATTTTATTATAGACATTAAGACTTGTGAAATTTCATTTCAATCTTTTTCTTCATGAGATCAAATCACTGTACTCTGTTCCATTTTTTAAAATAAACTTATCTCAATTATAAATGGTCTTGACTCCCTCCTTCCATTTTTTGTATTTGAAAACAAAGAACAATGAGTGTTTTTTAAAATCTGTAATTCTCACTTTTTTGTTGGCTAACACTTTTATCCTTTTTAACCTCCTTGTTCCTCAAATGTGGCCTCTCTCTAAGCCATATTCATCAAATAAAATCACTACTTTCTTTCAGGCATGGACTATAACTCCCAGGGATAAGTCTCCCTGTCACTGAGGGATTATTACCAAGTGCAAACCAGCAATGCATGTGGAAATAGACATTGAACAAAAGGCCTATTCTTTTTCTTCAACATTTCTCTTGATTGGCTCTTTTATCCTTCAAATGATTCTCAATGTCAAGTTTTTTATCTTTGTTTTTTCCATTTAGAGTATTTTACAACTGTGGAAATGTAGAGGAGATTGAATCTGTCTTTAACATTCCATCCTTTCACCATATAAACAGTGATTCTCATGCATTACTGCAGTGCACTTTTAGGGGAAAAAATCTTCTTTAGGTTTCTTCAAGATTTATGTGAACACATAGCAATTCATTTATATATACCAGTTTCTTTAAAGGACAAAAAAATGATTGGGATTCCTCCCTTCTGAAAATATTTAAGAGCCAATTAAACTATGAAAGAGCTAGAAAGTTATTTATTTTCCACATAATTATGTTCCTAAGAAAATCTGAACTCTATAGTTGTGTATGTTTAATGCCAGTCTAAAGAATGCCTGTACCAGGGAGGGAAGACATAACATTACAATAAAGTTCTAGTTAAATAATGAAAAAAAGAGAACACAATTATAAGAATGTTCTTTCAAGATCTATAACAAAGGTACTGGGTGTTAATAGTGGGGTGATATGTGAGGGAAAATGTACCTAAGGAATATTTCTATGGGACATAAATGTATTCATGCTGTCATAGGTATGTTTCCTCAATAGAGAGAGGCCCAATACAAGAAAACAGGTCAACATGCCAAGCCCTCAATCTTAATGCCTCAACCTAGAAACGTTATTCCTGTAAAAATGAAACTTAGCCTAATTATACTGAATCCTTAAGTGTTACCTCCTGAAAACCTCCTTGTTCCTCAAAATATGGTCTCTCTCTCTAAGCTAAACTCATCAAATAAACTCACTATCTCTCAGACATGGGATACAACTCCCAGGGATGAGCCTCCCTGGCACTCAGGGATTATTACCAAGTGCCAACCAGCAATGCATGTGGAAATAGACCTTGAACAAAAGGGAGAAGCATTAAATATAAAAGAGTTTTATGACTGATATTTCAAAGTGGGTTGGGAGGTCTTTCCAGAGGTTACACTTATGAAGGTCTCAGGCAGATTTCACAAACTGCCGTAGTAAGCATAGCCCAAAATAAAAGTGTCCCCAAGGGCTCTAGGGATGTCAGGACACCATAGGCAAGGCACACAGTTGCAGGAAACCAACACCGTTTCAGCAGGATGTTTTTAGGCATATAAAATAATCTAATCACCCAGTATAACAGAGAGCAAATCATTTATAATTTCTTTATATATGATTCATCTACACCTTTTATTTGACCCTATAATTATCACTAAACCCATTAAATATATGTCTCAAAGTCTTAAATCTTTTGACTGTTCAGATGCTGTTTGAGTCATGAATCCCAGCAGAGTAGTGGTCAAAGCCTACTCTCCAGTTCTTCAGACTAACCCAAGACAGGTAACAAAATGATGATGATGGATGAGTCCCATCCCAAAAAACAAGAAGTATCTACAACTACAAGCAGAACAGTTCCTTCCATCTGCCCCCAAAATATCTTAATCCCCTCTTAATCCAAAGCAGTCAGAATGAACATCATCCTAAATTCCTCAAGATTGAGGAATGAACAAGCATAAAGGAAAGGGGGACAACACGGGCCAATGTAGATTTATTGTTATTGTAGGCATTATCGTGTGGTAATGGAAGAAATTGTCACATTGATATAAAGATAGAGGTTACCAGAAATTCAGAGGGGAGGGGGAAGGATGGATAGGTGAAACACAGGGCATTTTAGGGCTTTGGAGAAGGTCTGTATGATACAGCAATGATGGATACATGACATTGTATGTTTGTCAAAGTCAATAAAACTGTACAACACAAAATGTAAACCATAATCTATAGACCTTGGTAAGTAGCAAAGCTTCAATTTGGTTCATCAATTGTACCAAAAGTACCTCTCTAATGTAAGATATTAAAATTAGGAGAAAATATATATGTGGGTGAGAGGGCTCTATAGGAATCCCCTATACTTTTTATGAATTTTATTGATACATATTAATAAAGCATAAATTCATCCAAAGTGTACAAGCAATGGTATTTGGTGTAATCACATAATTGTGCATTTATGACTTCATTTTAGAGCATTTTCATTATTCTAGTAACAATAATAATAATAATACTAAAAACAAAAATCAAACAAACAAGCAAACAAAATTCATCACCTTTCAATCTCTATGCTTTCCCTGCCATACAAACCTGCTATTCTGCTTCCTTCTCTCAAGTTGTTTGTATTTATATTTTGTAAAAACAGTCATATATGCAATATCACCCACGTTCATATTTTACATTGAGGTTTCATTGTTATACAGTCCCATGTTACAGATTTTAGTTTTCCTTCTAGTAATATATATGTCCTTAGACTTTACCTTTCAACCGCTGTCATACCCGTATAATAGCTCTGCTAGTCACACACACCATGGTGTGCTCTCACCATTTCCATTCTTTTCCAAAGATTTACAACCTTTTAATAAATTCAGCACATATTAACTTTCAGCTTTCCATTCTCTACCCTATATTCTAATTATTAATTCCATGAGTTTACATAATATATTTAGTTAATAATAGCGCAATATTATATTTGTCCTTTTGTGCCTGGCTTGCTTCATTCAACATAATATCCTCCAGGTAATCCATGTTGTCATATACTTCATGACTTCATTTCTTCTTACCATTGCATAATATTCCATCATGTGTATACACAATTAGTTTATCTGTTCATCAGTTGATGGACACCTGGGTTGTTTCCAGCTATTGGCGATTGTGAATCATGCTGCTATGAACATCGGTGTGCAGATGTCTACTCATGTCAGTGCTCTTAGTTCTTCTGGGTATATACCTACTAATGGTATTGCCATGTCACATGGCAAATCTATATTCAACTTTATTAGAAACTGCCAAACAGTTCTCCACAGTGGCTGTACCATTCTACATTCCCACCAACAGTGAATAAGTGTTCCTATCTCTCCCCATCCTCTCCACAACTAACAGTTTTCTAACTTTTTAATAGTGGCCAGTCTAATAGGTGTGAGGTGATATCTCATAGTTTTTTTATTTTTATTTTTTCATCTTTTTTTTAGGTGGCACCGGATATTGAACCTAGGATGTCATACATGGGAAGCAGGTACTCAACCAATTGAGCTACATCCACTCCCCTCATTGTAGTTTTGATTTGCATTTCCCTAATCACTAGTGATATTGAACTTTTTTTCAGGTGTTTCTTTGCCATTTGTATTTCTTCTTTGGTCAATCGTCTTTTCAAGTCTTTTGCCCATTTTTTAACCAGTTATTTTGTCTTTTTATTGATTGTGTATTAGTCAGCCAAAGGGATGCTGATGCAAAATACCAGAAATCTGTTGGCTTTTATAAAGGGTATTTATTTGGGATAGGAGCTTACAGTTATGAGGCCATAAAGCCTCATAAGTTGCTTCCCTCACCGAAATCTATTGCCATGTCTATTGGCAGCAAGAGGCTGCCAATGTCTGCAAGGGTTCAAGCTTCCTGGGTTCCTCTCTTCCTGGGGCTTGCTTGTCTCCCAGCTCAGCACCTCTGCTATCTCCAGAAGGCCAGCTGTAGACTATCAGGCAAATGGCTCTGTCTCTCTTCCCAGTGCTTCTGCCATGTCTAAGGAACCATCTTTATTCCTCTGTGTTCTTCTCCTTTGTGTTAACTTCCAGGACTCCAGCTCAAAAACTCCAGCATCAAAACTCAGCATCAGAATTCCAACTCTGTCCTTTGCCATGCCTTTTATCTGTGAGTTCGCACCCACCCAGGGGCAGGGACTCAATGCCCTATTGACATGGCCTAATCAAAGCCCTAATCATAAATTAATCATGCCCAGAGGAACAGACCAATTTACAAACATAATCCAATATCTATTTTTGGAATTCATAAACAATGCCAAACTGCTACAAGTTGTATGATTTCTTTATATATCATGGATATTAAACCTTTTTAGGATATGTGTTTGCCAAATATTTTCTCCCATTGAGTCGGCTGCCTTTTCAACCTTTTGACAAAATCCTTTGAGGTACAAAAGTGTTCAATTTTCAGGAGGTCCCATTTACCTATTTTTAATTTTGTTTCTCATGCTTTGAGTGTAAGTTTTAAGAATCTACTGCCTACCACAAGAACTTGAAGGTGATTACCTACATTTTGTTCTAGGAGTTTTATGATTGTTGCTTTTATATTTAGGTCTTTGATACATTTTAAATTAATTTTTGGATAAGGTGTGAGATAGGAGTCCTCTTTCTTTCTTTTGGATATGGCTATCCAGTTCTTCCAACACCATTTGTTGAATAAACTGTTCTGGCCCAGCTGGGAGGGCTTGACAGCTTTGTCAATAATCACTTGACTGTAGATGTGTGGGTCTATTTCTGAGTTTTTGATTAGGTTCCATTGGTCAAAGTATCTGTCTTCATGCCAGTACCATGCTGTGTTTTTTTGTTTCTTTGTTTCTTTGTTTGTTTTACCACTATAGCTAAGTAATATGTTTTAAAGTCAGGAAGTGAGAGTCCTCAACTTCATTCTTCTGTTTTAAGACATTTTTGGCTATTCAGGGCCCCTTACCCTTCCAAATAAAATTGATAATTAGCTTTCCCATTTCTGCAAATAAAGGCTGTTGGGACTTATATTGGAATTGTGTTGAATCTGTAAATCAGTTGGGGTCAAATTGACATCTTAATGATATTTAGTCTTCCTACCCATGAACATGGAATGTCCTTCCACTTATTTAAGTCTGCTTTCCCTTTTGATTTCTTCTTTGACCCACTGACTGTTTGAGTGTGTTGTTTAACTTCTAGTTTTATGTATTTGTAAATTTTCCAGTTCTCTTCCTCTTATTGATTTCCAGCTTCATTTCATTATTTTCAGACAAAGCGCTTTCTGTAATTCAATCTTTTTAACTTTATTGAGACTTGTTTTGTGACCCAGCATGTGGTCTATCCTAGAGAATGATCCATGAGCACTTAAGAAGAATGAATAGCCTGCTCTTTTGGGGTGAAATGTTCTGTATATGTCTGTTGGGTCTAGTATATTTATCAAATTATTCAAGTTCTCTGTTTCCTTATTGATCCTCTTTCTCCATGCTCTATTTATTGATGAGAGTGGTGTATTGTAGTCTCCAAATATTATGGTAGAAATGTCTGTTTCTCCCTTCAGTTTTGCCAATGTATATCTCATGTATTTTGGGGCACCTTGGTTAGGTGCATTAATGTTTATGATTATTTCTTCTTGTTGGATTGCCCCTTTTATTAAGATATAGGGTCTTTCCTTGTCTTTTATAACAGTTTTGGACTTAAAGTCTGTTTTGTACAATGTTAGCATAGCTACCTCAGCCCTTTTTTTTCTGTTTGCATGGAATATCTTTTTCCAGCTTTTCATTTTCAACCCATTTGTGTCTTTGTTGCTAAGATGAGTCTTGTAGATAGTATATAGATGGAATATACTTTTTATCCATTCTACCAATCTGTGTCTTTTTTTGGGGAAGTTTAATCCATTAACATTCAATGTTATTACTGTAAAGGTGGTACAGCCTTCAACCATTTTATCCTTTGCCTTTTATATTTCCCGTATTATTTTTGTCTCTCTTTTTACCCTTTCGGTTACCCACACTGATAAGCTTCATTTCTACACTCTTCTCCAAAGCTCTCTCTTTTCCTTTCCTTTCAGCCTGCAGAATGCCCTTTAGTATTTCTTGTCAGGAAGGTCTCCTGTTGAAGAACTCCCAGTTTCTGTTTATCTGTGAATATTTTAAACTCTCCCTCAGTTTTGAAGGACACTTTTACCAGATAGAGTTTTTGGCTCCCAGTTTTTCTCTTTCAGTGCCTTTAATATATCATATCATGGCCTTCTTGTCTCCATCATTTCTGATGAGAAGTCTGCACTTAATTTTACTGCAATTTCCTTCTATGTAATGAATCATTTCCCTCTTGCTGCTTCAGGATTCTCTCTTTAACTTTGGCTTTTGACATTCTGATTAGTATTTGTCTTGGAGTAGGTCTATTAGGATTTATTCTGTTCGGAGTATGTTGCACTTCTTGAACATGTATATTTTTGTCTTTCATAAGATTTGAAAAATTTTCAACCATTATTTCCTCAAATATTCTTTCTGTCCCTTTTCCCTTCTTTAATTCTGGGACACCCATGACACATATGTTTGTGCAATTCATGTTGTCATTTAATTCCCTGAGACCCTGCTCAAGTTTTTCCATTCTTTTCTCTATCTGCTCTTCTGTCTGTAAGATTTCAATTCTCTGATCTTCTAGTGTACTAATTCTTTATTCTACTTCTTCAAATCTGCTGTTGTATGCCTCCACTGTATTTTCATTCCCATGATTGTGCATTTCATTGCCCTAATTTCTGTTATGTTTCTTTTTATACTTCCAAATTCTTCTTTATGCTCACCCATTGTCTTCTTACTGTCCTTTATCTCAAGCCATATTTTCCTTCATCTCCTAGAATTAATTTAGATTTGTTTGAACTTCATTGATTTGTTGTTCTAAATTCTGTGTCTCCTCTGATTTTTTAATTTGTTCCTTTTAATGGGCCATATATTCCTTTTTCTTAGTATACTTTCTACTTTTTTGCTAATGTCTAGGCATCTAATTATCTTCATGACTTTACTCTAATGGACAGTTTTTCTACCTTACCAAAGGTTTATTTGTTGATTGGCTTTGTGTTAAGGCTCTTTAACACTTGGTTCAAATTATTCTTGATGTTTAGAATTGCCCATATTTAACTAATCAGATTTATAAAACATTTCTATATCTGATTCTTGCCCCAGACTTGGGAGACAACTTTTAAGATTCCTCTATTTGTGCATGTGTTTCAACCCTAGAAGAAAGTTTCCTTTCCTCTGTTCCTTCTCTGAGAATCTTGACTTTTTCTCTTTGTTTTTGTTTTGCCTCCATATTTGTTGTTGTTGTTTTTTAAATCTCCTTAAATTGTCTCTAGCTGCTTTGGCCTGGATGGCAAATTCTGGAAGGATTGTCACCCCAGAGAGGACTTTCTCAAGTCAGTATTTTCCAACCAAAATAGGGTCAGGGTCCCATGAAGGAGTGGCAGACCAGTTCTCAAAGGCCCTGGAGAAAGTGTCAAGAAAGATGCCCCAAAACCTTTTGGTCAGCTCCCTGAATTTGTGCTTTCCTGCACTGCCCGGAAGACAGTGCTTCCCACCACTGCCCTAAGGAGGCAGTGTGTCTTTTCAACCTCCACCAGCTCTGCTCCTGTCAGGGCCAATGTTGAAACAATGACTGTGGCGATCCCTGTAGGGGATGGGCTAAAACATCAGTTCAGAGCTGGGACACAGTAATCAAAATTTGCCAATTAAAAGCTGTGATTAGTACTCAGTTGTGACCCCACCCTCATACTTGGGGAGGAGGGCTTCCACCTCTTTCTCCATCTGCAGCAGCCAATCAGAGACCAGACCCAAGGCACACCATGACCTTTGATTTGGCAATAATTTATGACACCAAAAACACAGGCAACAGAAGAAAAATATAGATAAAAAGGGATTA
>JAQZBX010084745.1:0-13216 GCA_029593785.1 Cabassous unicinctus | reverse complement strand
TGAGAAACCACCAAACTGTTTACCACAGTGGCTACACCATTTTACATTCCCATCATCCATGAATGACTGTTCTTCTTTCTCTGCATCCACTCCAAAACTTGTAAATTTCTATTTTTAATAGCATCTATGGCAATTTGAAGCTTTTGTGGTTCCCAGAAAATTGTCATTAGACGTAACTCATTTCTGTGGGTGCAAAGAACGTTGTTGGTTTTGATTGGGATTGTGTTGAATCTATTGTGGGTGGGAACTTTTGTTTAAATTAATTCACTTAAGGGCTTTTTGTTATTTTGTGTGACCCAGGGTGGGTCTCAATATTCTTACTGGTGCCCTTTATCAATGGAAGAAACATGCAGAAACACACAGATGCTCATTGAGAAATGGCCAGAAGTTGAGAGAGAAGGCCCCAGGAGCAAGAAACTGAAATAAACAGAACCCAGATATGAGAGGAATCCACTTTAGCCAGAAGATGAAAGCAAAGAGGGCCAGATGAGAGGGGAAAGAAGAGCCAATGCTGCCATGTGCCTGATCACCCACAGCAGCAGCTTGAGAAGAAAGCATCTGATGATGCCTTGATTTGGACACTTTCTTGGCCTCAGAACTATAACCTTTTAAATTAATAAATCCCCATTGTAAAAGCCAATCCATTTCTAGTATATTGTCTGGTCCAATGTTAAAAAGCAAAAACAGCAGTTATTCTAATGGGAGTGAAATGGTATATCTCTATGTGATTCTGATTTACATTTCCTTATAGTTAATGATGTTGGGCATCCTTTTATGTGCTTTCTAGCCATTTGTATATCTTCTTTGAAGAGAAGTAAATTCAAGTCTTTTGCCCATTTTCTAATTGGGTCTTTTGACTTTTTGTTGTTACATTAAAGCTCTTGTTTATAAGATTCTAGATATTAAACCTTTATTAAATATGTGGTTTTGAAATATTTTCTCCATTTTGTAAGTTGTCATTTTACTTTCATGATAAAATCCTTTTAGGGGCCAAGATTTATTTTATAGGGGTCAGTTCATCTATTTTTTCCTTTGTTGTCTGTGCTTTTGGTATAAAGACTAAGAAACCATTTCTAAACCGAAGATCTGGAAGATGCTTCTCTACATTTTTTTTCCTTTGAGTTTGAAAGTTCTAGCTCTTATATTTAGGTTTTAATCCATTTTGAATAGGTTTTTGTACAATGTGTGTCCTCCTATATTTTGGCAAATGTAGATGCAGTTTTCCAAGCACCATTTGTTGAAAAGATTGTTCTTTGCCAATTGAATGGTATTTGCCCCCTTGTCAAAAATCAGTCTGCCATAAATATGATGATTAATTTCTGAGCTCTCAGTTCTATTTCAGTGGTCTATATGTCTGTCTTGTGCCAGTACCATTCTATTTTGATTACTGTGTAATAAACTATGTAATAAGTTCTAAGATTGGCAAATGTGAGTCTTGCAACTTCATTCTTCTATTTCAAGATGGCTTGGGTTATTTGGGGCCCTTTACTTTTCCATATAAAATTATTGACAATTTGCTTTTCCTTTTCTGTAAAGAAGGTTGGTGGTTGTGATTGGAGTTGTGTTGAATCTATATATTGCTTTGGGTAGGATTAACATCTTAAAAATATTTGGTCTTCTAATGCATGAACACAGAAGGTCCTTCCATTTATTTAGATCTTCTTTGATTTATTTTAGCAATGTTTTTTAGTTTTCTGTGTAAAAGTCCTTTAATCCTTGGTTAGATTTATTCCTAGACATTTTGTTATTTTGGTTTTATGGAAACACTACTGATTTATGTATGTTGATCTTGTACCTGGATAACATTATCTGCAAATAGGGAAAGATTTATCTCTTTTCCAATTTGAATGCCATTTATTTATTTTTCTTGCCTAATTATTCTGGCAAGAACAATGTTGAATTACAGTGGTGACAGTGGGCATCCTTGTCTTATTCCTGGTATTAGAAAGCATTTAGTTTTTCACCATAAGTAGAATTTTGGTTGTCTACTTTTTATATATGCCCTTTATTGTGTTGAGTATACCCTCATGAGTGGACATTGTTAACAACTCAGAAAGGGTATGCATTGTGACATAGTCTCAAAAGACTGTGATATGCTTCACAGCAGATTGCAGAAGATCTCTAATTAACCTCCAGGTTCTCAGAGCCTATACTGCTGCATATTCATTTACTTAAAATAAATTGTTCACTAATTCTTTTAACACTTAATGAGAGTTTCCTCTGTATCCAGCTCTGGACTACTTCCTGAGAGTAAAACTGCAAACAAAACACAATACTCTGCCCTAAGTTTTTACCAGTTTAATGAAGAATGCAGGCAATTAAAGAAGCAAGTACAGCACATGGGGTATGCCATGATTGGGCAGGTCCAGAGGAGGGGAACTCCCCTGGCCTTGGGGCAGGGAGAGTCCATGTGGAAGAGACTACTGAGCTAAGACCTTGACATCAAGAAGGTGTCTGCCAGATGCTTGTGGGATGTGGGAAGAGCGAGTGAAAAGGCCCAGGGACAAGAATGAGCAAAAAATCCTTAGAAAATGAGTGAAGTTGACTGTGTCTGCAGTGGAAAATGTGAGTGGGGGGAGTTGTGAAAGATGATGCAGCAGAGGTGAGCAGGGACAAGGACAGATGCTTGTAGACTATGTGGAGGCTCAGCATGGCTGCTCAGCACATGAATGTGGAATAAGGAATGGATGACTATGGTCAAAAAGAAATTATTTTCTCCAGATTTGCAGGAAAGGGAATCTCAAATTCCTTCTTTATCAAACCCAGAGTTGCCCCAGTATTCCACAGGCACTTAGCTTAACCCAACACTGAGTACCTGCACATAGGTGAACTGAAAGAGTCCAGAAGAAAGGAAGAGAATATTACTACAAAGAGGGACACTTAATAATAAAAGTTCAATACATCAGGAAAAGATAACAATTGTAATTCTATGCCCACCTGACATCTAAGCTTCAAAATACCTGAAGTAGAAATCCAACATTGCACAGTAGGGAATGGCAGGCTACATACCTCCTTTAGAAGCTGCAGAAAGGCATGGAGACTTGTTGGGCCTAGGAGAAGCTGTGGGGCCAAAGGGATGATGAGAGAGGGCAGCTGGAGAGGGTTGGCCTAACTGAGTGCCAAGGGAGTAGTGGGAAGCTGTGTCATCAATCCAGTGAATAGGCACCCACTAGGGCACCCAGAGATTGGCAGACCACAGGGCAATTTGGTCAGTGATGGGATGCTCAAATGGACACCAGGCAAGTGGCAGGCTGTGGTGCAATTTGGCTAATGTAGGTGCCCAGAGAGGCACTGGAGGAGCAACTGGCAGTGGGGTTATCTGACCAGAAAGGGGGAAACTATCCAGAAGACAGAAGCATGAGAGGGGGGCCTATTATTTTTTTCCCTTTCCTCATCTTTGTACCTATGGAGAGGTGGCCCACAGGGTGATTGATTGGTGGGTATGGGTGGCTGACAAGAAGGAGCTTGGCCAAAAGCCTGTGACTTGAAACAGAGATCTTTGTTCTCTTATTTTTTCTTTCTTCTTTCTCTTCTCCTCTTCCTTTTCCTATTTTTCTTCATTTCTGTTTTCTCTAGCTGTTTTTCTTATCTTTAATTTTTAATCTTTTCTTTTTTATTATTTATTTATCTTTCCTTTCTTCTCTGCTCCTTTTTTCTTTATCTTTTCAATTAAATACAGGCAACTCTAAAGATTTAGAATATCCTTAGCACCAAACCAAACAAAAGTAAAACTCTAGGCAAGAGAGAGAGAAACTGACCAACAGAATAAACCCATCAAGATAAATCAATGCCTAGATTTTAGCAAAATTTACAAGCCATACTAATAAACAGTCAGACATGGCCTAGTCAAATGAAAAAACTAAAAATCAGAAGGGGGATGCAGAATGTGGAACCACTAATCAAAGGTGTCCACACAAATCTCCTAAATTAATTCAATGAGATGGGGGATGAGATAAAGGATATTAAGAACATAGTGAGAGAGGATAATAATTAGTACATGAAAGGCTTAGAGGGAATGGAAGCCTAGAACTTAACCTGAGGTCATCTGAGAGTTTACCCAGCTTTTCCAAGAGTGAAGAGTTCACAATCCTTGCTTGCTTGACTAATTAACTAAGGCATTTATTTATTATGTTTAAAAGGATGTGCTGAAAGGCAAGATGGTGTCAGTTTAGGTGGGCACTCACCATCTCTCTCACTGAAGATGGCTGATTGGGGACAGGAACCTGCCTGAGTGGGCGGTTCTGGGAGCCCACGGAGTGAGAAACTTAGCAGCATTGATCTGGAAGGAGCTGGACAGGGAGGTGGATTCCTCAAGTTCAAGAGAAAACCATAAGTTTTTCCCAAGCTGAAAATCATGGATATGGACAGCTAAGCCCCACCATCAGGGCAAAGGGCTAGGGTGAGCCCTGACTCCCACCAGCAACCCGGTGAAAGGGAGCATTCTCTGAGAGTGGGAGGGTTCTGGCAGATGGTGGAGAGGGATTTCCTTTATGTGTGTTTGGTTGCCTGGACCCCCTTGCAGCTTTGGGGAGCACACCAGCTGGCTTGACGTGGCACAGGGCTGAGGGGAGAGGTGAATCTGCTGAGGAAGCTTGATTTCCTAGCTGCACTGGGATACGGAGGCTTGGCTTAGGAAAGGGTGGAGTCAGCCAATTTTATAGCTCTGCACTGAGGAGTATCAGAGTTTCAGCTCCCCTGGGGCAGGGGTCAGGCAGTGGGAAGTGTTTGATAAGTTTCCACGAGCCTATTTAAGGTCCCCTTTGGTAAAGGGGGTGATCTAGAAGAGTCCTTTTTTGGGTCCCTTATTTCTCAAAAAAAAAAAAAAAAAGGTTACTTAAAAAAATGTTTTAAACTTAGTTAACTAGCTAAAATCTGCCTCAAAACCTGCAAAGAGAAGCCTGTAGGGTAATTGATTGATGAAAACTGGCAGACTGAGAGGCTCCACAAGAGCCCAAGAAGGAACTCCGCTCTTCCTTAGCTTTGTTTGACTGCTTGCTTGTGTGTTTGCTTGGTTTTCCCTTGTTTGCTTCTTTCTTGTTTTTCTGTCCTCTTTCCTCCCCCCTTTTTAAAAATTAGGTGCTGCTAGCTTGTTTCTTCTTTGCTGTGCTTCTTCTTTCTTGATTTCCCATTTTCTGTGTATATTGATTTTCTCTACCAATGCTATCTCTTTTCCTTCCTTCATCTTTCTATCTTCTGTTTTCTGTTGTGGTTCTTACATTACAAATATTTTCATTAGTCCTCAACTTCATGGGTTTTTTTATTTCTGTCTTTTCTATTCTGTTTTCTTTTTTATTATTATTAACTTTTGCCTTTCAGTCCTTTCTTTACTCTTTCTCTCCTCATCATTCTGGCTTTTTAAATCTTTCTATATATTTTTGTCTTTTTGGTTTCACATTCCATTGTAGGTACTCCACTTTTTTTCCCCTATTACGCTACACTATCTACATGAGTTAAATATTCATTTTGCTAAGTCTTATACATCCCCTCTTCTAACTTTTAACTATTACTATTATCCTTTTTCCTTTATTACTTCTTTTGATTCCTCTGGCCCTAATCGTTTTCCTTCAAGGAAACATACAAAAAAGCAAGGAAATAGAACAAGAGAAACAAAGTGTTAAAGAGAAAACTTAAAACACACATGGAACCACCAGCTAAATAAAACTCTAGAGCAGAGAGATAAGATAATCAACTGAATAAACCCATCAAGATAAAATGATGACCAGAGGCAACAAAAATTACAAACCATACTGAGAAGCAGGAAGATATGGACCAGTCCAATAAACAAACTGAAAACCTGGAAGAGATGCAGAACATCAAAAAACTAATCAAAGCTGTCCAAACAAATATAATGGACCAACTTAATCAAGTGAAGGAGGAGATTAAGGATATTAAGAAGACACTGGGAGAACATACTGAAGAAATCGTAAACATACCTAAAAAGGTAATGGATATGATGATGAAGAATAGCACAATCCAAGAAATGAAAAAGACGCTGGATTCACATAACAGCAGATTTGAACAGGCAGAAGAAAGAATTACCTATGTGGAAGACAGTATATCTGAAATCAGATAGTAGGACAGATAGATAAAAACATAGAAAAAATCCAGCAGGGACTTAGGGATTTAACCAATAAAACAAAAGACACAAACATATGCATTATACACATCCTAGATGGAGAAGAGAAGGGAAAGGGAAGAAAATAGTGTTGAAGGAAATAATGGCTGAAAATTTTCCAACCCTATTGAGGCAGATGGATGTACATGTCCAGGAAGCACAGTGCACCACAAACAGTATAAATATCAACAAGCCTCCTCCAAGACATATACTTGTCAAAATTTCCAATGCTCAAGACAAAGAGAAAGTACTCAAGGCAGCAAGAGAAAAGAGAACCATCACATACAAGGGAAGCACAATAAGATTAAGTGCTGATTTCTCATCTGAAACTATGGAGGCAAGAAAACAGTGGTATGACATAGCCAAGGTACTAGAAGAAAAAAACATCCAGCTACAAATTCTCTATCTAGCAAAGCTGGGATTCAAAACTGATGGAGAGTTCAAATTATTCACAGATATACAGAAATTAAGAGAGTATGCCAATAAGAAACCTGCACTTCAAGAAATACTAAAGGAAGTTCTACAAATTGAAAAGAAAAAACAGGGGAGAGATAGTTGGAGGAGAGTGTAAGAAAAGTTAAAAAGACAAAAAGAGAAATCAAAACAACACGTAACATACATAAACCCAAAGAAAATATGGCTGATTTAAGAAATTCATTGAGAGTAATAACACTGAATGTTAATGGATTAAACTCACCAGTTAAGAGACACAGATAGGCAGAATGGATAAGGAAATATGATCCATCTATATGCTGTCTACAAGAAACCCACCTTAGACCCAGGAATTTAAGGAGGCTGAAAGTGAATGGTTGAAAAACAATTTTACAAGCAAACAATAACCAAAAAAGGGAAGGACTAGCTATCCTAATATACGACAAAATAAATTTAAATGCAAAACTATTGTAAGAGACAAAGATGGACACTATATACTAGTAGAAGGGGTAATCTTCCAAGAAGAGAGAACAATCATAAACATTTATGCACCTAATCAGGAAGCCTCAAAATACATAAGGCAAACACTGGAAAAACTAAGAGGAAACATAAATGTCTCTACAAGTATAGTGGGGGAATTTAATACACTATTATCACCATTGGACAGAACATCTAGACAGAGAATCGATAAAGAAACAAAGACTCAGAATAATACATTAGAGGACCGGGACCTAATGGACATATACAGAATGTTACACCCAAATACAGCAGGATATACATTCTTCTCAAGTGCACATGGATCATACTCCAAGATAGACCACATGCTAGGCCACAAAACAACTCTCAATCCATTCAGAAGGATTCAGATTATACAAAATAATTTCTCTGACCACAATGGAATGAAAAAGAAATCACTAAGGGCCAGAGAATGAGATTTGGCACAAAGATATGGAAGTGAAACAACACACTCTTAGATAAACTATGGGTCAGGGAAGAAATCTAAAAAGAAATCAGTAACTATCTTGAAACGAATGAAAATGACAACAAAAACTATGGGATGCAGCCAAAGCTGTACTGAGAGGGAAATTCAAGCCATAAATGCATATATTAAGAAAGAAGAAAGGACTAAAATTGAAGACCTAACTTCACACTTGGAGGTATTGTAAAAACACCAACAAACTAAACCCAAAGGAAGTAGAAAGAAGGAAATAAAAAAGATTAGAGCAGAACTAAATGAAATAGAAAATAAGAAAGCACTAGAAAAAAATAAAACCAAAAACTGTTTCTTCAAGAAGATCAATAAAATTGACAAACCCTTAGCCAGACTAACAAAGAAAAAGAGAGAGCAGATGCAAATACACAGAATAAGGAATGAGCAAGGGGATATCACTACTGACCCCACAGAAATAAAGTGTATCATAAGAGGATACTTTGAGAAATTATATGCCAAAAAGAATGATAATTTAGAGGAAATGGGCAAATTCCTAGAAACTCAGAAGCAGCCTAGATTGACAAAAGAAGAAATTGATTAATGCAGCAGTCCATTCACAAGTAAAGAGATAAACTCAGTCATTAAAAACCTCTGAATTAAGAAGAGCCTAGGACCAGACAGCTTCACACTGAATTCTACCAAACATTCCAGAGAGAGGTAACTCCAATCCTGCTTAATATCTTTCAAAAAATAGAAGTAGAAGGAACATTGCCTAACTCATTCTATGATGCCAAAATTGCTCTAATATCAAAGCCAAACAAAGATACCACAAGAAAGGAAAATTACAGACCAATTTCTCTAATGAACCTAGGTGCTAAAATCCTCAACAAAATACTTGCTAATCACATTCAACAGCACATCAAAAGAATTATACACCAGGACCAAGAGGGTTTCATCTCAGGTATGCAAGGATGCTTCAACAAAAGAAAATCAATTAATGTTATACACCACAATAACAGATTGAAAGAAAAAATCACATGATCATCTCTATAGATGCAGAAAAAACATTTGACAAAATACAGCACCTTTTCCTGATAAAAATACTGCAAAAGATAGGAACAGAAGTAAACTTTCTGAACATGATAAAGAGTATATATGAAAAACCCAAAACTAACATCATCTTCAATGGTGAAATCCTAAAAGCCTTCCCTCTGAGATTGGGAACAAGAAAAAGATGCCCAATATCACCACTCTTTTTTAACATTGTCTTAGAAGTACTTGTTCGAGCACTGAGGCAACAAAACATATAAAAGTCATTCAAATTGGAAAAGAAGAAGATAAAATTTCATTATTTGCAGACAACATGATCCTATACATTGAAAGCCTGAGAAATCTACAACAAAGCTTTTAGAACTTATAAAAGACATCAGTGATGTCACAGGCTATAAGATCAATGCTTAAAAATCAGTAGCATATCTGTATACCAATAATGAGCAATCTGAGGAGGAAATCAAGAAAAAAATACCATTTACAATAGTAAATAAAAAAATCAAATACCTAGAAATAAATTTAACTAAAGATGTAAAGGACTTATATACAGAAAACTACACAAGACTGTTAAAGGAAATCAAAGAAGACTTAAATAAATGGAAGAATATTTCCTGTTCATGGATAGGAAGACTAAACCTCATCAAGATGTCTATCCTACCCAAACTAATCTACAGATTTAATGCAATCCAAATAAAATGAACACTGTATTTTTTAAGGAATTGGAAAAATTAACTGCAAAATTTATTTGGAAAGGTAGAGGCCCCAAATAGCCAAAGATGTATTGAAAAAGATAAATGAAGTTGGAGGTATCACGCTACCTGACTTTAAAACATACTACAAAGCTACAGTGGTCAAAACTGCATGGTATTGGCACAAGGATAGACATACTGATCAATGGAACTCAATTGAGAGTTCTGAAATAAATCCTCACATATACAGTCATGTGCTACTTGACAAGGCCACCAAGCCCAATCAGTTGGGAGAAAATGGCCTCTTCAACAAATGTTGCTTGGAGAACTGGATATCCATATCCAAAAGAATGAGAAAGGAACACCATCTCACGCCCTATACAAAAATCAACTTAAGATGTATCAAAGATCTAAATATAAGAGCCAAGACCATAAAGACCTTGAAAGATATTGAAGGGAAGCATCTACAAGACCTGGTAATAGAAAGTAGTTTCATGAACTCACACCCAAAACACCAGCAGCAAAAGGAAAAATAGATAAATGGGGTCTCCTAAAAATTAAAACTTTTGCACCTCAAAGGTTGTTATCAAGAAAATAAAAAGGCAGCCTTCCCAATGGGAGAAAATATTTGGAAAACATATATCTGATAGGAGCCTAATATCCTGCACATATAATGAAATCCTACTCCTCAAAAATAGAAATACAAACAACCCATTTGCAAAATGGCCAAGTGACCTGAAAAGACACTTCTCCAAGGAAGAAATCCAAATGGCTAAAAAGCATGTGAAAAATTGCTCAACATCACTAGCTATTTGAGAAATGCAAATCAAAACTACAGTTAGATACCATCTTATACCCATTAGAATAGTGGCAATTAAAAAAACAGCAGACTATATGTGTTGTAGAGGATGTAGAGGAATGAGAACCCTCATCCACTGCTGGTGGGATTGTGGAATTGTCCAGCCACTGAGGAGGAAGTTTGGTGGTTCCTCAACAAACTAACTATAGATCTTCCATATGATCCAGCAATTCCACTGCTGGGTATATACCCAGACGCATTGAAAGCAAAGACATGAACTGATATATTCACACCAATGATCATAGTGACCTTGTTCACTATTGCCAAAAGTTGCAATTAACCCAGGTGCCCATCAACAGAAAATGGATAAACAAAATGTGGTACATACATACAATGGAATACTACTCAACTGTAAGAAGGAATAAAGTGCTAACACATCAGATAACATGGCTGCATCTTGAGACCTTATATTGAGTGAAGCAAGCCAGGCATTGAAAGATGAACAGTACATGACCTCACTGATGTGAATTAAGGAAATTGAGCAGTCTCTGAGAAGTTTGTCTGAAAGATAAGTTTACAGGAAAGAGAAAGGGAAGAGAAAGTTGTTAACTATCACCCATACAGACATAATCTATGATAAAGTGATAGAGTGTAGTTGTGTATTGAAAGGATAGAACTGGTGGGTAGTGATATTATTGGGTTTGGTGGTGCATGGTTGACAGATGGGTAAATTGGGAAGGGTGGGTTAGAATACCCCAGATACTGGGGGGAGAGATGGGAGAGGGACCAGGTGAACACTTAGGATTTGTGTGTATGAGGTTGAAAGTACAGAGGTGGAATGCTCTTATGGCAATATGGCAAGGAAGTGTCAGTGGTTTAGGTTGTTGATTGGGGGGGCGGGGGAATAGGCACAGGGTGCATCTGGAGCAGGCCTCTAGGGAGTGTGTGAGTGTTCATCCTATTATAAGGTGTTGTATCAGTGGGTGGAGACCCATGTAATGAGCGGGGAGGAAATGGACTCCCATCTTTGGGAGGACCAATTCACTCAGAAATATACAGGCAGGCAATGAAAAGCAAGGGTTGTTCCTAATGGGGAAGACAAACCAGTGTGTCAAGACCTCTTGTTGCATGTAACCATGAATTTTGTCTTCCAATGAGTCAAGCCAGGGCATTGTCGTGGGCCCCAGGGTGATGGGGATGGAGGAACAGAATAGATCAAATGGGGTATTTAGTGGTCAGTAGAAATATTTTTCATTACCTTACACTGATGGACACAGGACATGGTAAATATCATCAAAATTTATAAAAGTGTACAGTCTAAAATGTACCCATACTGTAAACCATTGACAATGTTTAGTAGCTATGTTTCACTATTTGTATATCATTTATAAAAATGCTACCATCCACATACAAAAAGGTTTTAATATGGTATGAGGAAAGGGAGAGGAGGTTGGACATATGAGCGTCTCTTGTGTTCTGGGTGTGACTTTGTTGTGACCTAAAATTTCTTTGAAAATTAAATGAAAAATAGTGAGACACTGGGGAGTGAGAGGGGGAAGGTGCCATGGTACAAACTGGACACCAGATATTGCAGTGATAAAAGGCAAAATGTAAAAAAAAAATTTTTTTTCATTTTTTTAAATTTTCATGTATTTGATCTCTTACATTTAAACTTATCATTATTATTTCATTTTCCTGTTAATTGTATTTGGCTATTGTATTGGCTTCTTTAAAGAAGCTGTGGATCACAGAAGGATTACAACTGTGGTGGGAGAGGATCGTTGGTGGGGGTGTCAGGGATGGGGGTTGCATGGAAAGATGTTCACTTTAACATACATACAAGGTGTATAAAATTGTTCAAATGTTCATGGGTCATGGTCACAGTGGGTGGAGAATCACATAATAAATGAGAGAATACTGAATTCCCATCTTGGAGAGCTCTGCCACATTCTCCAAGGGAGCAGCAACAGTTCCCCAAGTGCAGGGGCAGTTTCTGGCACAGGAGGATGATCCACTGATGTGTCCTTGTTATTGATTACTAGCCTTATGAGTCTTTGCTCTTAAAATAGAAACTTAGCCTATTGCTATGGGGTTCCTAAGGGTTTCCTCCTGAGAGCCTCCTTGTTGCTCATATGTGGCCTCTCTCTAATCCAAACTCAATGAATGAATGCATTGCCTTCCTCCCATCATGACACATGACTCCCAGGGGTGAGCCTCACTGGCAACAAGGGATTATTACCAAGTGCCAACATGCAATACAACTGGAAAAATACCTCAAATAAAAGGCGGGGAATTTAAAGACAAATGAGTTCATATGGCTAAGAGACTTCAAAGTGAGTCAGGAGTTCATCCCAGAGTTAATGCTTATGCCCATCTCAGCAGTACCTCATAGGCTTCCAAAGTGGATATCAATCCAAATAGAGGAACTCCTGAGGACTCTAGAGACACCCAGGTCCTATGTCAGGGTTGATATCCTTGGAATTTGGTGCTTTATCAGTGGGCCTTACTTTTATCTGTGCTTCTGAGAGTGACAGAGTTGGACTCAAATGTGTCTTCCCTGCACATGGTTCATCTGTTCCTTCTATTCAAACCTATACATGGTGTTGGAGTTTGTAGGTGTTCATCCAGAGACTGGAGTCTTTGGGCTGTCCATGTGCCACCTGGACCCAGAATCTCAGTGGAGTTGTAACTCCTACTCTACAGCTCAATGTACCCACCCAGGACAACTGGCAGGGAGATAATGATCGACAACAGCCATCCCAGGGAATGGAAAGTGACTGCATCTTCCAGCAGGATAATCCCATCCATCTTATCCTTGGGATATAAGCCCTCTCTCATTTGGAGGTGGAGTGGACTCACCATCCAGAATCCTCAGGATTGAGGGAAGAGCTATGGACTAGACTAGACTTACTGGTATTCTGTTATAGACATATTGTGGTTCAAACAATGGAAGAAATTACAACATTAATGTGGAGCCAGTGGCCACTGGATGCTCTGGGGGCAAGGAGAGGGAAAAGCAGTCGTAATACAGGGGCTTTTTTGGGACTTCAGAATTATCTTGAGTGACTTTGCAATGACAGATGTAGGCCATTTTATATTATCATATAACATGCAGAACTGTGTGGGAGAGAGTGTGGTCTACAATGTGAACTATGGTCCATACTTAATGGCAAAGCCCCAGGATGTGTATATCCATTGCA
>JAQZBX010084744.1:0-13213 GCA_029593785.1 Cabassous unicinctus | reverse complement strand
ATCTTGATGTAATACTTATGCTAATGCTGATTATTTTTTTAAGTAGTGTCTGATGTTTCCTAGGTTTCTGTACTGTAAAGCTATGATTATTTTTCCATTCTTTCCATAGTCTATTTGAAGAAATATCCCATAAGTCTGGCCCACACAAGTAGAAGAGAATGAATCCCGAGTTCCTGTAGGAAGAAGAATCAAGGATTAGCAAACCTGTTAAAACCATCTCAAAGGCAATATTATGAGGTTAGTAAAATATCTTCTTTCCTACATTTTAACCTATGAATTGTTCATGTTTCTGTAAATATCACATAAAGCAATTATTACTGTGATGTTCCATCTCCTTACTTCTACATTTAAAAGTTGGAATTCATCTATAAGGTAAAGTTGCTCCTTCTCCTAATGTATTGTTTTATTCCATTATTTTATATAAGTTTAAGATTATGTATTAGCCAAAGGGGTGCTGATGCAAAGTACCAGAAATCTGTTGCCATTTATAAAGTATATTTATTTGGGGGTAGAAGCTTACAGTTACCAGGCCATAAAGTGTAAGTAACTTCCCTCACCAATGTCTGTTGCCATGTGTGGGAGCAAGATGGCTGCCAATGTCTTCAAGGGTTCGGCTTCCTCTTCTTCTTAAGTCTCCATGTTCCCAGTTTTTTCCAGTATCAACATTTGGGTGGGAAAAGTCTCATCTCTCTCCCAGGGCTTGTTTCTCTTCAGGCTCAGCTTCTCTATTCTCTTCACAAGATCAGCTGTAAATTATCAGGCGATCTCACTTCCCAGGGCCTCTGCTGTGTCTATGGAGCCATCTCTATTCCTCTGTGTTGTCCTGAGGGTTTACTTCCTGGGACACATCAAAAATTTCTACTAACTCCTCTGTCATGTTGTTTCCTCTGTGAGTCCACACCTACCAAGGGGATGGGGAATCAACATCTTACTGATGTGGCTCAATCAAAGCCTTAATCATTATTTCATCAATTAAAAGTTAAACCTCTGAATTTAATACAATATAATACACCCAGAGGAACAGACCAGTTTACAAAAATAATACAATATCTATTTTTGGATTTCATAAACATTATCAAACTGCTACAGGTTATCAAAGTTTATTCTTTATTATTATATGATATTTTCTCTTTTCTTGTTGTTCTAACTTTTCCACATGTTGATTGAGCACTTTCATATTATATCATTTGACTTTTGACACACATTTATTATTTTATTCTTCTTTGCTTTCTTCTTACTCTTGGAGTAAGTTCTAACCACCAGAGCTGGGTTTTGTGTTAAATCTGTTTTAATTATCTGAGTAATCACCAAACTGATTACCACAGTGGCTTTATCATTTTACAGTACCACTAACATTTTATAAGGGTTCCTATTTGTCTGCTTTGTTAACAATATTTATTTATGATTTTTTTCTTTAAATTAGACTACCCTAGTGAATGTGCAGTGTTGTCTCATTGTGGTTGTAATTTGCATGGTCTGGCATCTTTTCATGTAATCATTGGCCATTTGTATGTCTTCTATGAAGAAATATCTATTCAATATTTTCCCTATTTTATTTTATTTTTTAAAGAAGCTTTAGATTACATAAATGTAACATCAAAATATAGGGGATTCACATATACCCCCCTTACCCCCACACATTCCCCAATAAAAATCTTCATTAGTGTTGTATATTTGTTAAAATTAATGAACAAATATTGAAGCATTGTTACTAAGCATGGTCTATAGTTTACATTATGATTTACACTTTGCACCACACAATTTTATGGGTTTTGACAAGATATATAATGGCTTGTATCTGTCATTGCAATATCTTGCAGAATGATTCCAATGTCTCAGAAATGCTCCATTTTATACCTATTCTTCCCCCTCTCTCCCCTCAGAAACTCTGGTGACCACTGTCTTTATATTAAGTTCTTCCATTACTAGAATAATAATAAGTCTACTTTAGTCCATAGTTGCATTCCACCCTTATATTTGTTCATTCACCAAGCTTGAGGATTTGGGGATGGTGAAGCCCACTCTGTTTATGATTGAAAGGGAGCTTAGATCACATGGGGCAGATGAATGGAACTATCTTGCTTGCTGTTGCAGATAAACTGCTTCTTGTGATGGGCATTGTCCATCATCCTTGTGTTAATTTTCCTGGGTGAGTTCACTGTATATGTTGGCTGCAACTCTGCTGAGATTCAGGGCTTACCTGGATGCTAAAACCCTCAATAAAATACTTGGTAATTGTATTCAGTAACATATTAAATGAATTATACACTAGATCTACTGGTTTTCATCCCTGGTATGCAAGGATGGTTCAACAAAAAAAATCAATGTAATTAACTACATTAACAGACAGAAAAAAAATCACATGATCATCTCCATTGATGCAGAAAAATCATTTGAATAAATACAGCAACCTTTCTTCATAGAAACACTTCAAAAGATAGAAAGAGAAGGAAACTTAACATTATAAAGTTTATATATGAAAAACCCAAAACTATCATCACATTCAATGGTGAAATGCTAAAGGTTTCCATTCTAAGATCTGGAACAAGACAAGGATGCCCAATATCATCACTCTTATTTAACAGTAATAAAATTAAAAATTAAACATCAAAAATTAAAAAAAAAACTGTATTATGCCTTTCATCACTGCAAGATCTTTTCTATTTTACGTATATTGACAATTTCTTCTGTATGTTCCCCCGAGTGTGTTATTTTTTTCACTTTATTATCCAACAAGCTTTAGGTTCTAATACAATCTTCCTTAACAATAGCTTCCTAGATGAGTATGGTGCATTTTTTACAATTGAACAAATGTTGAAACATTGCTACTAACCATGGTTACTAGCTTACATTATGGCTTGCCTTTTGCACTGTATAATTTTATAGGTTCTGGCACAATATATAATGGCCTGATCCATCATTGCAAGATCCTGCAGAACCATTCCAATGCCCCAAAGATATGCCATGTTCCACACATTCCTCCCTCACCTTCCCCTCAGAAAGCATGGCAACCACTAAGTTTCACTTTTTGAAGAATAAGGTTCATATTTTCATGCATTACAGCACTTGACATACTGGTTTGTTTTCTTTTATTGAGCACTGCACCCAAGTCATTAGAGAGATTGGTCTGTAGTTTTCTTTTCTTGTGGCATCTTTGGGTGTCTTTAGTAATAGGATGATGTTGGAACCATAGATTGAGTTAGGGAATGTTCCCTCCACTTCTATTTTTTAGAAGACTTTAAGCAGGATTGCTGTTATTTCTTCCCAAAATGCTTGGTAGAATTCACCTGTGAAGGCATCTGGTACTGGGCTTTCCTTTTGTGGAAGGTTTTTGATGACTAATTCAATCTCATTATTTGTGATTGGTCTGTGGAGTTTATCAATTTCTTCTTTCCTCAATGTAGATTGCTTATGTGTTCCTAGAAATTTGTCTATTTTAACTAAGTCATCCATCTTGTTGGCATACAGTTTTTTAAAGTATCATCTTATGATGCTCTTTATTTATATGTGATCATTTTTTATTTCATGTATTTGCATCTTCTCTCTTTTTATTCTTTCCTAGACTAGCTAAGGGTTTGTCAATTTTATTAATCTTCTCAAAGAACCAGGTTTTTAAAATTTTTGCTAGTGATTTTTTTATTATTATTCTCAATCTCATGTCATGTTCCAACTCTTTTTATTTCCTTCTTTCTGCTTGCATTGGGATTAGTTTTTCTTTTCTTCTTACTCCAGGTGTCCACTTAGAACTTCAATTTTAGCCCTTTCTTCTTTTTTAATATTAGCATTTAAGTCTTAAATTTTCCTCTCAAAAGTGCTTCTGCTGTATCCCATAGTTTTTTATATGTTGTGTTCTCAATTTCATTCATTTCAAGGTAGTCACTGATTTCTTTTATAATTTTCTCCTTGACTCATTGATTGTCTAAGAGTGTGTAGCTTAACTTCTGCATCTTTCTGCCCCTTTTTCCAGTTTCATTCTGCTGTGGTCAAAGAAATGACTTTGTATAATTTCATTATTTTTAAATTCGTTGAGGCTTGTTACTTGATCTAGCATGTGCTCTATCTTGGAGAATGATCCATATGTGCTCTAGAAGAATGCATATACTGCTGTATTTAGGAGCAATCTTCTGTATATATCTATGAGGTCTAGATCTTCCAATGTATTATTCAAGTTCTCTGTTTCTTTATTAACACTGTGTTTAGAAGTTTTGTCTAATGGTGATAATGGTACATTATATTCCCCCACTACAATTGTAGCTGAATCTATTTCTCCCCTTAGTTTTCCAATGTTTACCTCATGTATTTTGGGTCACCCTGGTCAGTTGCATAAATGTTTATAATTGTTCTTTTTTCTGGACTGATTGCCCATTTTATTAATATATAGTGTCTTTCTTTCTTTCTTTTAATAGCTTTGCTTTTAATGTCTATTTTGTGTGATATTAGTATAGCTATTCCCATTCATTTTTGGTTATTGTTTGCATGTAAAATCATTTTCCAACCATTCACTTTGAACCTCCTCACATCCCTTGGTCTAAGGTGAGTTCATTGTCAACAATGTATAGATCGTTCATATTTCCATATCCATTCTGCCAGTATGTGCCTTTTGATTGGGGAATTTAATCTATTAACATTCAGGGTTATTACTGCCAAGGTAGTACTTACATTAGCCATTTTTTCTTTGGTTTATATATGTCTTATTTTGTTTTTAATATTATTTTTATCTTTTTAGTTATTCTTACTAATAATCTTCCTTTCTACACTCTCCTCCAACCCTTTCTCACTTTTTTCACCCTTTAAACCTGAAAACCTCCCTTTAATATTTTTTGAAGCAGAGGATTCTTGTTGACAAATTCTCTCAACTTCTATTTATTTGTGAATATTTTGAACTCTTCCTCATTTTTGAATGACAATTTTGCTGGACATGAAATTCCAGAATATTTTTCATTCAGCACCTTAACTATGTCATATCATTGCCTTTTATCCACCATGGTTTCATATGAGCAATCAACACAATCATATTGAGCATCCCTTATATGTGATGGATCCCTTTTCTCTTGTTGCTTTTAAAATTCTCATTCTCTTTTGAGCATTTGACAATCTGATAAGCATATTTCTTTGGTTATGCCTTTTAGTATTAATCTGTTTGGTGTGTGCCACATTTCCTGGACATGTACATCCATGTCCCTCAAAAGAGTTGGGAAATTTTCAGCTATTTTTTCCTTCAACATTCCTTCTGTCCCCCTTTTACTTGTCTTCTCTCTCTGGGGTGCCTGTAATGCATATGTATGTGTACTTTGTGTCCCCATTTAGTTCCATTAGTCCCTAATGATTTTTTTGTATTTTTTAAATCTCTGTGTCTACTATTTATGTGATTTCAGATGTTCAAACTTCAATGTCACTAATTCTTTCCTTTTCCTGTTCAAACCTGCTCTTATGTTTTTACAGTACATTTTAAATTTCTTGCATTGTGCCTTTCATCACCATCAAATCTGTTATCTTTTTATGTATGCTTTCTATTTATTCTGTATGTTTCCCCATGTCTTCTTAATATCTTTTATATGTTCCTTCACTTCATTAAGTTGATTCATGATAGTTGTTTAGACATCCTTGTTTAGTTGTTCTATATTTTTTGCATCTCCTCCTGCTTTTTAGTTCTCTCAATAGACTGGGCTATGTCTTCCCTTTTCTTAGTACAGCTTATCACATTTTTGCTGGTGTCTAAACATCTGTTTATATTGATGCACTTGTTCAGTTCTTTAGCTTCTCTTTCTAGTCTAGGTTTTTAGTTCATTTTGATTTCCATTAAGGTTCTTCTTAAGCACTTGGTTCCACTTATTATATATCTTTGCCATTGTTCATGTTCTCCAGAAAAAAAATATTAAGTCATTTAAAAGGAAAAAAAAGAAAAGAAAATGAATAATAATAAAAAATGGAAAATGAACCATAAAAATCCTGTAAACAGATAAATAATAAGAGTGGAAAATCAGTTAAAAAAATAAAAAAGAATAAGAATAAAGAAGTTGGAAGAGAAAAAAGGTACAGGAAAAAAAATAAATTAAAAGACTGGAAAAATGAGAAGAGAAGAAACAATATGAAGACAAAATAAGAGAAGGGGGAATCAAAGAAAATAAAAGTAAGAAGGAAAAATGAAAGAATGAAAAGAAATAAAGAATATGAGAAAAAAAGAAAAAAAAAACAAAGGAAAAAAATCAAAGGAAAACCATGCCTCCTTCTCAGGCCACTTTCAACTATCTTGGGATGCCAATGCTCATCAAACAATCATCCCATCACCCACGCTCTGCAGGTAATGTAACTTGATGTCGAGAAAAATATTTTAAAGGGTAAAAATTTTAAAACCTTAAAAAAATATCAGTCAAACTTACTGTTGCAAATGCTTGCCCTGTATCTCCACCTCCCCGAGGGAGCCAGCTCGAAGCCTGACAATCCACTGGATCACTCTCTAGCTCTCTTCTATTCCCAGGCCAGTTGGTCACCTGTCAGCTCACCAGCTGCCTCTTCTGGCTCCCCTTTCCTTCAGGCCAGTTGGGCATCTGACAGTTCCCCAGGTGCCTCTCAGTGCTCCTCTTTCCCTCTGCTGGTTGAGCATCTGACAGCTCACTGACTGCCTCATCCATTTCCCCTTTTACCCTGGCAGTTGGCTCTTGTCATTCCATCCCCTCATTGACACAGTTCCTATGTCTCACAGGGCCGGTGGTTGTGACAGCCCTCCTTTTCAGCTCCACCATCTTGTCTCCCTGGAGCCACATCTCTGCCACCTCATATCTGTCTTTTTTTCCAGGAACTGGCTGGGATCTGGTCTTCCTGAATTATCTCCCTTTCCCCACTAGTCCTGTCTACTCCTGAGCTGGCTGTGTGCTGGTCACCAAGCCTGTTTTTCCCACAGCTCCCCACTCAAGAGCCAAATGTGTTGCCTGGTGGCTTTCCTCACTCTTGAAGAAGGCTGAGCATAGCTTTTCCAGCCAATCACTTCCCCCACTTCCATCTCCCTTTGAGTTGGATGGGTCCTGACCTGCTTGCCTTGTTTTCTATGGCTTCCTTCTGCCCTGGCTAACTGGGTACCCCTTCTTTAGTTGCTGTCTATGATTGCCCCTTCAATAACATGACTTCCCTTCTGCCAGGTAAGTTTGCCTTCCTTCCTGAAGTTTTTGGAGGAGGAGTGCAGCCTACTCTTCCTTAATCTGCCATCTTAGTTTGCCCCCCAAAGAATAGAATTTGATCATCTAAGGTGTGTTAAGTTCTTGATGGAGGATATTTGAGGATAGTCATAACAGATCTCATCCATGATTTGTATGAGTTTCCTTACTTATTTTCACTTATATTATAAGATATAGGTCACTTCATCCCCTGAAAAAGAGAAGCATATTTTATCTAATTATATCACATGTATTGATAAATAATACAAAATGGACTTGTTCTAAGATATGAACATTTTGAGATGAGAAAAGCATTGTAGATTTTGGCTCTCACAAAAAGTTGAATCACTGTGTAACTTGCACACTTATTTACTGCCATGATACATAGCCCCTCCTCATAGATTAGGTTAGATGCTATATATACTGAATAATTGTAAAGTATTAGAATGAGTAAGTAATTCTGAAAATAGGTGAAATGTCCAGCTTGCTAAATGGATAACTATATAAGGGTACATCCTAATGCAACATGGGCTGCATTGTTTAGCAAACGGTTTTCAGGGTTCCCTGTTGGTGTTGGACTTGGAAGTTTTAAGAGTCCAATTGTTGCTTCCCACTCATTGTAACATCCTTGAACTTATTCACAGCCATTAAACATTTGCTCACTAAGTTACTTGCTGCTTTCTTAGGCTTATCATTGATAGTCATATGATCATTCTTCCCATTTGAATTGTGTTAATATCTGAATTTTTAAAAAAATATTTCGGGTTATTCCATATAAAATTCAATTGAAAATTTTTTGTGGACTCTATATATTGACATCATAGAAATCACATAAGATAAAAATTATTTTTTATTATAAGTATAAATTATGTATAATGTAATGATTGTGAAAATGGTAATTTGTATATAGAAACCTTTATTATGAATTATTAGCAATATAGAAGCTATGAGAAAAAACCAACAAAAAGTCATATATAAAATGTTATTGAAAAGCTGTTGCTATGAGTTCACTTCCAGAAACCAAGAAGTCCCTATGAGGTTAGTATAGACCAACTATCACTTTGTTCCCTGAAGGCAACAATGTTCAGGTAATCAGGCCATGTACTAGCAGAGACTTTGTGGGACAAGATGACTCCAGCAAAGACTTTAAATTCTCTGTTGGCATGAAGGTGTCTGACGGAGCCCTACATGCAGTAACATTTCTACGACACTACAAAAATACAGCAAGGAACTTCTGAGAGCAAGCAGCTGTGAAGATTCTTTTATTTTTATATAATGTTGTTATTGAATAGCTCATCAATAAGAACCTTTCTTAGTCTATTTTTTCCAAGATGTCATGTTTTCTTCTTACAGACATATTCTTTTGCTTACTCTGTTCCTTAATGACCCCAAAACTGTTTTTGTAGTAGAATATTTGCATTTTCATGACATCTTGCCTCATTGTGTTCATGTTACTTTGGGATATTATCAGTGGGATGCAGGATTTTTTAATTGTTTTTCCCTAAATTTATCCCCAAGTCTTTCAAATAATGCATTGGAGAACATTCTCAAGATACTCTTAGAATATCAAAAGTTTATTTTCTTTACTTAATATTCCTTCAGAAGCAACAAAGCTTCAGGTACTATTCTAAGATAGATTCAAAGCTTACATGTGCCATTACAGGCATTTACCTTTACATTTTATCCTGTTACTTTTCAAGTTAATTGCATAAGCTTTACCATTAACTTCGGTGACTTTGTGGCTCTCAGACACATATTTATTTCAGTTCGTGTAGGGTGAACATGCTAATTCTGCTTTATTTCACCTTATTCACACAGGCTGTAGATATATTAATTTATAATTTATGTATCTATACAACATTTTTATCTTATGCTCTAAAGGTTATTGATCTTATTACCATGGTACAAGGACTTTAACATGTCATTGAGCAAACACTAATGCTGAAACCATTTTTGAGAGTTTTTGTTTTCTCAAGGTTTACAAAAAGAAAGTCTGTGTTATCTGTCAATAAAAAAGCTGTTTATCCAATTAATCGCAACAGATTTTTCAAAACAAGGCACTCAACTTCAACTTTTCTGAAAGTTACCGTTACTGGAACTGCTGAGAATTGTCAAACGTATAAATATCCCAGTTACCTCCAGAAAAAGATTACCAAGCCTAATAGAGAAACTCAATGTATATTTCTTCGTATGGTTGAGAATAAAAATACTCCTTCTTGAGAAAGGACTCTCTAGGGTATGCTCAGTGAAGATAACTGAAGAATCATAGTCATGGGCTTTAATCTCTGAGCATTTATGTGACATATTCTTGTTCATGAAGACAAATCTCATATCTCAGGCCACAGATTTGTTTTTAAATTTGATGCATTTTCCTTTATAAGTTTGCTTTTTAAATTTTATAACACCTGAACAAAATCCTAATTTGACCAAGATATAGTGGCAGATTTTTCATACTATTTGCATTTTTATGATTTTGGATAGCCTATTTTTTTCATGGCATTTCATGAGATTTAGAACTTTATATATATTAGATCAATTTAGGTCAGAGTTTTCATTGTGTATAAAGAACGTCTATTTTTCTCCATTTTAATTTACATCATCTTATCTCTTTATTCTTTTGACTATAGGGACACTATAACATATTGAAAGTCATGGGAAATTTCGCCATTATCTCAGAATTCCTCCTTATGAATTTTTCAAGATCCTGGGATCTTCAAATCTTAAAATGTCTACTATTTTTAGTGATTTTTCTGGGAGCCCTGACTGGAAATCTTATGACTATTTCTGTTATTGTGTTGGACCCACATCTTCACTTCCCCATGTATTTCTTTATTGAAAATTTATCCTTGATTGATTTGGGTTATATCTCAGTTACTTTTCCCAAATCTGTTGTGAATTCTCTGACAGGCAGCAATTTGATTTCCCTCAAGGAATGTGCTGCTCAGACTTTCCTGTATATCTTATTTACCTCCTCGGAGTATTTTTTCCTAGTGGTGATGTCCTAAGACAGTTATGTTGCCATTTGTCACCCTCTGCACTATGGAGTCACTATGACCCAACATTTGTGCTCACAAATAACAGGTGGCTCATGGGCCATTGGGCTGGTCTATTCTGCAATTCACACAGGCACCATATTCAGGCTTCCCTTCACAGAGTACAATGTGATCCATCAATTTTTCTGTGACATTCCTCATGTCATGAGCGTATCATCTGCAGTTTTATGAGACTGTGACCCTTGCTGTAATTTCTTGCCTTGTCTTACTCAGCTTTATTATCTTATTTACCTCATATGTTAGCATCTTTTTAACTGTTCTCCAGATGCATTCTGTGGAAGCCCATAATAAAGTCTTATCAACCTGTTCTCCCCAAATAGCTACTTTTATTTTATTTATCATTTCTGGATTGTTTGCTTGTTTGGGCCCCATCTCAAATGAATCAACAATCCATACTCTCCTTATGATCATGTTCTATACCATGGTGCCCACCTTTGTAAACTCCATCATTTTTAGCCTGAGGAACAGAGAGATTAAAAAGGCTCTAGGCAGAATGTTTAGTAGGTATTTCCAGTTTAATTAAAGGGGTTCCTTTTTTAAATGGGAAACAATATATTAATAATCAATGAAGGAAAAAGAATGTATGTAAAATATTGCCTTAAAATTTAGATAAAATAAAAATTTTATTCATTTGTTTTTTAAAGAAGGAATAGTTAATCACTGAAAAGATACTTTGAATAAAATGAATTATTATTTTTTGTGACAGCTCTTTTACAAATGCTAAATAGTAAAGTTTGCATTTTGGACTGAGGTGATATCTTAATATCCTCACATTGGTTTAATCAAAGAAAGATCTTGAAATGTTAATCACTTTTCCCATATTCATATTGCATTGGGTGGAAAGTTGAAGAGAAAACTCAGTTCATTGTACCTGCAAATATATGCAGTAAAGTCTTCTCTGTTTTCACCATCTAATATAATTGTTATTTGTTCATGGTTATTCCTTGATTACATATAACTATACATGATTGAATCAGAGACCTTTATCAGTATAACACACATTATGTCTATGATATAAAGGTGTATTGTTTCTAGATGAATTATATAAAGAAGTCCTTAAATCTGTAAAAATATCAATTCATATTCCTAATATGAGCAATATACCATCTATATCAGGGTTGGCACATTAGAGCGATAGCAGTGGGGAGAAAGAAGGCAGTTGATATTCACATTAGGGAAACAGTGATCTACTATCTTGTAGCCATGCAGACAATGAATGAAGACAAATAAAAAGGAAAATACATATATTTAAAGACTAAGTCATCTAATAAAGATTTTATGCATAAGCTACATATTGATCATTTAGAGTGATAAAGATAAGGACGTGATAGCATGGTAATGCTGAATTCAGGTATGGACTGTTCTGCACATGAGATCATTGAATAAGACACAATAGGGTAGATAAAAGGGAATACAGAGATCTGATACATTGAAGACTGGTGATAATACCAGATATGTGATGAAATCCCAGAAGTTATGCAAGTTTCATGATTCTTTTGTGAAAGAAAACATAATTTGTTTGCAATAACCTAAATAAATTCTACTAGAATTATTATTTATATAAGGCTGAATTCTGTGTACTGTTATTTGCTATTATTCCAGTTGTGTGTGTGTGTGAGAGAGAGAGAGAGTATATTAACAACAACAAAAAGCTTTTCCTATCTTTCTGATGCACAAATATGTAGATAACCTTGAACTATGCTAATAATTAAAATTTAATTGAACAAAACTATAACAGTCATGGTTTGATCACCAGTTGGACAAAACATACAAACAGTTGTCCTTCATGTAAAATTACTATATAAAAATTAGATACTTTTGTATGTAAATATCAGTGTGTATTTGATGTTTTATTAATTCTAATAAATATTATTAAATAAATCTTAGTAATGTTCATTTGGTTGCTTAACAAATAGGTCAGTAAGAATGGCTAAAGTATAAGTAATGATTTCTTTTTTTTTTTAAGATTTATTTATTTATTTATTTATTTCTCCCACTCCCCTCTCATTGTTTTGAGCTTACTGTATGCTTTCTTTGTGTTTTTCTGTGTCTGCTTGTCTTCTCATTAAGTGGCACTGGGAACTGATCCTGGGACCTTCGGAGTGGAAAAAGGTGCTGAATCTCTTGTGCAACCTCAGCTCCCTTGCCTTCTGTGTCTCCTATTCTCTCTTCTGTGTCTCCTTTTGCTGTGTAATCTTGGTGCACCAGTTGACCACGTGGGCCAGCACTTCTTTGCAGGCCAGCACTCAACATGGGCCAGCAGTCCACTCAAGCCAGCTTGATTTTCACCAGGAGGCCCTGGGAATTGAACCCTGGACGTCCTATATGGTAGATGGGAGCCCAATCATTTGAGCCACATCCACTTCCCTAAGTAATGATTTTTTATTGTTTTAACTACTGAAGTATACCTCACAGTATCTACTACATTAATCCATTTCCTAATCCATAACTACCAACTCCCAGCTTACTAAATGATTTTGTTTTCAACATTATCTTTTTTCCATTTATAATCTAATCAGCACTGCATCAATTGACATTGCATTTGTATCCTATTCTTCATAGAGAATGGTAAAACTTTCCGTTATTGCCTTTCTTATATTTATAAGGTGTGCTTTGTTTTTGTCTACATTTTCATGTTTCATATTATTAATTGGAGATTCTAATCACAACCATAGACAAGTGAACTGTTCAATATATTATTTTTTACTATAAATTTGGGTATCTGTCCAAAATCCTTTGATTTGAAAATGGTTTTTAAAATATGTAATAGCAGTTATTTATTCCTTTTTAATTGGAACAACAGAAATCATCTCCCATTATTCTAATCACCTGCTAACTTTGTCTATGTGTTTTCCTTGATTAAGATAACTTTCACTTACCAGCAAATTATTTTTGCCATTATTTTGTGGGTTTACATATATTTAAGGATGTTCATACCTATGCAAGTTTGCAAAGGTTTCTTTTATTTCTATTAGTTCTATAGTATTACCTTTTGAAAGGAGGCTTTTA
>JAQZBX010084743.1:0-13216 GCA_029593785.1 Cabassous unicinctus | reverse complement strand
TATAGCTATAATTCTTTAAGGCCAACGACTCTGTTGTATTCATATGTATATTTTATTTGGCATTTGGCCAGCCATGTATACATTGGGATTCAATAAATAAAACTTTTGTTGCCAATTTTATTCCTATAATACTTTTCCAAACATTTTTATGTATATATTAAGTATGACATAGTTATTTACAGATATAGTCCTTTACAAAAGGTGTCTTTTCTAAAGGATTCAGATAGGGAAATACGAGTGAACAGTTATATTATATTACAACTGACATATGATGCAGCAGTTCCGCTGCTCGGTATAAACCAGAAGAATTGAAAGCAGGTATATAAACAGATATATGCTCACCAATGTTAATATCTCCATTATTCATTATTGTCAAAAGTTGGAAACAACCCAAATGTCCATCAACAGATGAATGGATAAAAAAATTGTGGTATATACACACAATGGAATATTACTCAGCCATAATAAGGAATGTAGTACTAAAGCATGGATAACATAGATGAACCTTGAAGATCTTATGTTGAGTGAAGCAAGCCAGGCACTGAAGGACAAATGTTACATTACTTCAATTATATCCATTAAGGACATGGAGCAGACTCACAGAGTTAGAGCCTGGAAGATAGGTATATAGGAGACAGAAAGGGAGAAGAAGCTTGTGAACCAATGCCCATATGGGGAAAATCTATAAGATGGAAGGGTGTAGTTGTGCAGCTAATGGGCATGACAGTGGTGCAGTGATGCTACTGGGTTGGGCAGTGCTGGTTTGTGAGTGGGTAGGGTTTGGAGGGTGAGTTTGACTGTCATGGAAATGGGGAGAGAGTTGGGGGAGATCACAGGGGACCACTGGCCATTTTTGGGTAAATGCTTGAAACTACAAAGTTGGGAATGTTCTTTTGGCAAATATGGCAGGGCCGGGTTACTGGTTTAGGATTTTGGAGTGGGGGGCACATGGGAAAAGGTGCACTTGAAGCAGGATTCTAGGGAGTTTGTGAGAATTCATCTTGTCATAGTGTGTTGTATCAGTGGGTGGCAACAACATAGTGAGTGGGAAGATGTTAGACTCCCATCCTTGGGAATCCTGCTATGTTCTGAAATAGAGGGTTAGGAGTCTCTCAAGAGCAGAAACAGTGTCTAATAGGGGAGGACCTGCCAGTATGCCAAGCCTTCAATATTGTTGTAAGTAACTATGAATCTTGTACTTCAAGGAGTGAATATTGGTGGTTGATGTGGATCCCAAGGGGAAAGGTAGGAAGGAATAGAATAAATGGAACATGGTGAATTTGGGGGCTGATGGAATTGTTCTACATGATCTTGCAATGATGGATACAGGCCATGTTAAATTTCATCAAAATTTATAACAGTGTATTGCCCAAAATGTGAACCATAATGTAAATCATTGATCATGGTTAGTAGAATTGTTTCAATATTTGTACAATTGTAACAAATGACCATCCACATGTAAAATGTTATAATAGGGAAAAGGGAAAATGGGGAAGAAGTTGGGTTTATGGGAATCCCCTATATTCTGTACATAATTTTTCTGTAACCTAAAGCTTTTTTCAAGACAAAATTAAAAAAATAAGAAACTGGGGGAATAAATGGAAGAAAATGTCACTGTACATACAAGATCACAGATCTTACAGTGATGAAAGACATAATGTCAATTTTTAAAAATTTATATATTTTTATTACTCCATTTTTAAATTTTTTTGTGTATTTGTTATTTTTAAAACGCATTATTATTTCATTTTCTAATTAATTGTATTTGGTTATTTTGTTGGCTTCATTTTCATAGAAGTTTTGGATCACAGAAGGGTAACAACTGTCGCAAGGGAGGATCATTGGTGTAGGGTGTCAGTGATGGGTGATGCATGGGAGAAGTTTCACCCTGGGCATACCTATAAGGCATATACATGTATTCATGTATTGTCAGTGTGGGTGTAGATTCACACAATAAATGAAATCTCTCTATTTGTTATAGAGTTTTTGAGGTTTTCTATTTCTACTTGAGTCAAATAAGTGTTTTTTTTTGTACAAATATTTCCATTTCATCTGGATATTCTAATTTGTTGGAATAACAATCTCAATACTATCTTATAATACTTTTTAGTTTTATAAGGTCAGTAGTGATATCACCATATTTATTTCTGTTTTTGTTATTTGGATCTTTTATTTTCTTTGTCAAATTAGTCAAGAATTTTTCATTTTTATGGATCCATTCCAAGGAATCAAATTTTGTTTCATTTATTCCCTGAATGATTTTCTATACTCTATTTCATTTATCTCTAATCTTCTTTCCTTCCCTCTGCTGTCTTTGGGTTTACTTTGCTTATCTTTATCTAGTTCACCAAGATGTGAATTTGGTAATGATTTTTATATATTTTTCCTTTCCAATGTAGGCATTCATGGTCATACCTTTCCCTCTCACACTGCCCTTGTAGCATCTGCTAAGTTTTGCCATGCTGTCCTTCATTTTCATTCATCCCTATTTTCTTCTCTCCCTTGTAATTAATTCCTTCACAACATGGTAGGTAAAGATATGCCATTTAATTTACTAAAGTTTGTAAATTCTCAATTTTTTTAAATCAATGATTTCTAGCTTTACTGCATTGTGATCAAAGAGGTTATTTTGTACTATATCATTATTTTTAAATTATCAAGACTTCTCTTGAATTCTAACCTATATTATGGACTAATCTAAGTGCACTAGGAATAGAAGAAAACATTTTCAACATAATAGAGGACATTTATGGAAAACCCACAGCTAACAGCATATTCTATGGTGAAAGAATTAAGCCTTTTATATCAGTCCTAACTGTTCTACTATCTTCAAGTTCAGCTCTAAGCTCTCAGCCACAAGCATCATCTCTCCCTGGGGCCTCAGCTATTTGACTTCATTACATGGAAAAGATAAAAATGGAAGAGCTCTCTCTTCCTTTGTCTGAGTCAATATCTGTATATATAAGATTTGGCAAGGATATGGGAACTCAACCTGCATCTCGCATCATCGACAGAGTCCAATAAAAAACCATGAAGCAGTCTTAACATGTAATGTAAACAAAGGCCCTTAGTTGAATTTAATGCAGTCAAAGGTATCACACTCAGAGGAATAGATCAGTTTACAAAGATAATCTTTCTCTTTTTTGGATTCATAAAATAATCTCAACTTCCACACTACATAAAAGCAAACTGGGCAAATGCAGTATGCACAAAAATAATGGCACAATATGAGTCAACAAATGAATAGTTAAGAAAATGTATTACATACACAAAGTGTAATATTGTTCAACAATAGGAATGAAGGCCTGAGATATGCTGTAAATTTGAAGAACTTCAAAACATTGTGATTATGAAATAAGTATTACATATAAGGAAAGAGATTATATGATATCTATATAAGGCATGTATAGAAAGAGATGCATAGATACAGAAAATATTTAGATGTTACCATGGTTTGGGGGCTGTGGGGAAGAGTTAATGTACATTGGTTGGATATGGATTGTGAGTAAATGAAATTAATAAAAGAAAGATAGCACCTCCCCCAAAACAGCAAATGCAATTCACATAAATTCAGATGACCATTATGTCTATGAATAAGGGGAGGGATTTAATCAAGAAGAACTAATCAAAAGTGTGAGGCTTGTCAATATTATTACATTTTTATGTTCAAACATTGGGAAACAATTGAAGTTTTTTTGGATTAAATAAGAGATTTTTGTCTTTACAGGATTTTATAAAATAATTCTTTCATAATTTGTTAAGCTGACTTTTGTCTTTTATTTTTTGAAGTTGAACTAAAGTTCAAAAAAAGAAAATACAGTTTGCATAAAATGACAGGGGATATATGTTTAGAGTATACTTCCCTCATTTTTCAATACCTATGTGTTCCTGTATATTGCTCACTTTTTTCACTAGAACTCATAACATATTAATCATAACTATTTAAAATCCTGATCTGATAATGCTAACATATCTGTCATGTTGGTTCTGGTTCTGCCCCTTACTCTGTATCTGCAAACTGTGTTTCTACTTTCTTGAAGGTCTTTCAAAAATTATTTAATCCCAAACGTGATGTACCTAATAAAAGTAATTGAATTAAATAGGCAAGAGGTGTTGTCTTAGTTTCCTGGCTGCTATGACAATTACCATATCATCTTAACAACAGGAATTTATTGGTTCATGGTTTCGGGAATAGAAAGTTTGTGTACTCTCTGGGTTGGTAACATTTTGGCTGACAAGGAATACTTGGGTGCCTTGGCTTTACCATCACTTGGAAATGTCCTCTCTTCTCATTCAGGACTTGTTGACTTCCAACATCATTCACCAAAGTGATTTTTTGTACATGAAAACTCATTCAGATGGACCAAAACTTAACTGAAAGTTACATTTGGAACAGGTCCTAGTTATACACCCAGCATAATGGATTAACATTAAGAACATGTTTTTCTGTCTTTGTTTGTTTTGTTTTGCTTTGTTTTTCCTAGTGTACATAATTCATACTACCACAGGCTATTCTCTGGCCCCCAGAATGCTCTAGACCCCAAATGCTAAACACATTCATTCTATCACCTCTCCAAAGCATTAATTCATTTAAGTAAAAACTTGGAATCCAAAGTCTAATTAAAATCAGTTACAGGTGTGCTTCATCCTGGGGAAAAATTCTTCTCAGTCTGAGACCTGGGAATCTAGAAAGCAAGCTATTATATTCCAAAGTACAATTAAGAGACAGGCATAGGCTAAACATTCCCATATCAAAAAGGAGATATCAGGAGGAAAACAAGGGTCATTTGTCCCAAGCATGTCTGAAACTCAGCAGGACAAACTTAATTTGATTGTAAAATCTAGAGTCATCTGTGTATCAATGCTTTGTCCTCTGGCCTCAAGGAGGAGCCACTGTATGCTTTCCAAGCACTTGTGCATAGTCCATACTCTAACAGAATAAAAGAGTGGAGGTCCCACCCACTCCAATCATCAGAATGGCAGCCACAGTCTGCCTGAATGTAGATATATCTTTCCCATCAAAATGGAATATTTGGGTGTCTGCATGCTCCCTATATAGCAGGGTTCAAGTCCCTACCCCTCCAATTACTGAGGTAGATGGCCTGTCCCCTTCAAGCACAAAGGTAGTCCAGCCATTTCCACACACATGGGCAAGTATGCTCTCTTGTTCAGGAGAGGTACATTTGTGTCCAGACCTCTCTATCAATATTTCTGCCCTTGAAGTCTATCTACCTTCGATTTGTACCTTCTCTGTCCCTTTCAGTCCAGGTAGGTAGTGCTTCTATTAATACCAATTTTGCAAAAACCTTGTTTGCCTTGTGTGTCAAAGTGGTCCAAAAAGTCATCAACATATCAGATAAAAGGACTTTCCACAAGTTTTTACATTTCTGTATTTTATGTATTTACTTATTTAATAATTTTTTAAATATATATTTTTAAAGGATACTTAGATTACAGAAATGTTACCAAAAAAAAATAGAGATTCCCATATGGCCCACTCTCTACACCTCCCATACCCTCCCACATAAACAACCTCCTCCATTAGTGTGGCACCTTCATTGCAATTGATAATTGCATCCTGGGGCATTGCCATTGAGCATGGACCACAGTTCACATTGTAGTTTACACTCTCTCCCACACAATTGCATTTTAAATTCAGTCTTCCATGTTCAGCCACATCTTCTTTAAGAGGGGTTTATTTCGATATACCCTGACATCTACCCTATTCTCTGGTAAGTCACTTCCTAAAAGCTCACGGATGCTCCTGATAGAGATATTTCTGGCCCTACTCTCAGAGTTCAGTATCTAGATAGGCTGAGGTTTTTTGTTTTTTTTTTTAATCAACAATTTCTGCTTTCTTTGTGCTTAGTGGTTTTTCACATCCCTCCAGTATTTTTCTATATTCTGCAATGAGAAACCAGGCTGAAACTTTCACACTTAGCTTAGAAATATCATCAGCTAAATTTCAATCCAACTTTCAGATACAATTTCACCAATTAGTTAGCTACTTTATAACATGGTTCTTCTTCTTTCCAGTTTCCAATAACACATTCATAATTTCCTTCTAAAATGTCATAAAATTTACCTTTAATTTCCATAATTCTACCAACAATATCTGCAATGCAATGGAGGCTTTTTCTTTCAAGTACTACATATTCTTTTAGGCTTTACCCATTCCCCAATCCTAAAGCAACTTCCACATTTGTAGGTGTTTGTAAGAACCACACTTCATTTTCCAATACTAAAAGCTTTCTTAGATTTCTTGCTATCATGGCAGATACCTCACAATGTGATGGCTTAACAATAGGAATTTATTGGCTCATGACTTACCAGTCTAGCAGTCTAGCTTCCTCTTGGGGTCCACAGTGTTCTGTCTGTCAGAAAATTCTTGGGATCCTTGGCTTTCCTTTTATATTATGATATCTTATCCTTTCTCTTCTGCATTCTGTTAACTTCCAGTTTAGGGCTCTACCACATGACTTTCTCTTCATAAATCCTGTGAGATTTGTATTAATGCCCAACTTCATTCAGTTTTGTCACTCCGTAACAAAAAAATAACATCATTACAAGGTCCTATTTATAGTGGGTTCTCACACACAGAAATGGAATAAAATTAAGAATAGCTTCCCTGGAATGTATATAGTGTAACTCTTATACTCATATAGCTTTATGTTTGAATAGCTAGTTGTTAATCAGGGATTACAGATTGCTATAGTTGTAAAGTATTAGAGGCTAGAATTTTTACAGTTTATTCCACTAACTAGTTGTTCCACTGGCAGTTACATTGGCTTGGTTTTCTGCTGTTGGCTCCCAAATTTTGTTTGGATTTTCCTAGAGACTTCTTGAATAAGGTCTGAGCCTTACATTTATTTATCCTGTAATCCAGTTTTATAATAGAGGAGCTTCATTGATGTCCTTTGATGTGTGTGGTGGAGGAAGCATTTTAAAATCTTATGACTAGGTCATCATAATTTAATTTTTGCTGCTGGACTATGAACTCAACAATTGTTTTTCATTCTGGTAACCTCCTATGGCCCCAAGGATGAGACAAGAAATATAGAGTGGGCTGTTGTTTTATATTTCTATTCCCAAACATCTTAAACTAGAGGGGATCTGATTTCAGTATTTCCCTTCTACAACATGGAAGAGTAGAGGTGGGTGAATTCACTATTTCCCATCCACCAGGTACTTAGGCTCCCATAAAACCAGTTTGCTAGACTCTGATAAAATAGTTACTTTTGAGGATAGTACTTAAGGAAAACAAATAAATCTGCATATTCCAAAATATTTACTTTTCCCTCTCCCTACTGGAGGTACAAGGCAGAATTATCTCCAGTCTCCAAAACAGGAAAAGAATGTGATTATTGGAAATAAATATCAGGAAAGCATGGTCCCTTCTCTTCATATCTGGGTCTTCTGGTATCTTTGAATCTCAACACTGAGCAAACACAAATTGTTCAATGCCATGAGAATGAAATGAAAACACTCTAAAGCTTAATATTCTTTGGGGGGGAGGCCCCACTTATTGGATCTCCTTCAATATATATACCTTCAGCTATATCAGGAGGTGTGCCCAAGGACAGGCTGTATGTGTAAGGGCTCAGAAAGTTTTGGAATGTGCAGGAGTTAATGGAGAGGCAGAAAGCTCTAAGTATCAGTGTAAAGTAAGAAAGTTCTTATTGTTCTCAGCAGGAACTAACAGCAGCTTTTTCCTGTGCAGCACTATTTTGCTTGTGCAGCAAAGCAGGTTTAACCTGTTTCAAAGGTAATTTAACCAAAAGCTTCCTACAGTTCAACTAGAGTTCAAGCATCCCTGCTTGTACTGGCTCCTTCAGAGATAATCTGTTTCTCTGTTTCTCAAGGTTAGCAGTGATTCACATTAACTCTTTCAATGGTATTTTCAGGGCTATTGCTTGCACTGTGACCTCAATTCTCTAAGAGAGATATGAAGAGTTGTTTTTCAGATTATTGATCATTTTGTTGTTTTAGGGATGGAAAGGATGATTTCCAAGATGTTTACATGCTGGTCTAGCAACTGGAAGCCTGAGAAATGTATTTTTTATCCTAATATCTCAGAAATATTTTAAAAATTGCATATTTACTCTTTTCAAATATACATCAATAAATAATTATGGCTAACAGTCTTTATCTATGTTACAATGAAATGTAAAATAATCATAATGAAGGCCAAATATCCTATAATAACATTTTAACAGAAAATTTCATCTCCTAAAAATTATTTAAAAGTCTTTTAAAATTCTCTAAAAAATGATTACTAAATTTTAATAGTATGGTTACATAAATAACGTATGTATTATTAATTCAGAGCAATAATAAAAATGAATGGGACACTGCCAAAATATTAATTCTTTGAAAGCCTTTTGTCAAACAAAAATGAACAATAAAGAAGCAGATTTATTACCTTTTAACATAGGGGAAAAGAATGGTGATCCTCATGCAAAGTAATTAACAATAAGTTTCTTGAATCTAAATAGAACAAAATGCTTTTCACTGAATAGAAATTGATTTGAAGGAATATTTTAGACATGTAACTTACCTGAAATGATTCAGGAGTGTGATTAAACACAGTTGCAGTTTAACAATAGTAAGTGCCTGCAGCTAATGACTCTTAAGATGGACTACATATAAATATACATTTCTATGTTCACCTAGCAGGTTAATTGTAAGCCAAAAGATGAAATTCATCACATCACTTATTGGGATTTAGTATTATCTCCTTTGCTTTATAGTTAAAATTTATGCAGAGTTTATTAGTCAGCCAAAAGGGTGCTGAAGCAAAGTACCAGAAATCGGTTGGTTTTTATAAAGGGTATTTATTTGGGGTAGACACATATTGTTACCAGGCCATAAAGCAGAAGTTTCTTCCTTCACCAAAGTCTGTTACCACATTTTGGAGCAAGACAGCTGCTGACATTTCCCAGGTTTCAGGCTTCTTGTGTTCCTCTCTTCCCGGGCCTCTGTTTCTCTCCGGGCTCAGCTCCTCTGTTTCCTCCAAATGTCAGCTGTAGACAATGAGGCTCTCTAGCCTTTGCCTCTCTCCACAAGACCAAGTGTGAACAGTCAGGCAAACAGCTCGTCTCTTTTACCCGGGCCTTCTCTCCTTCCTCATGACCAAGCTCCTCTGTATGCTTACTTTGGAGCAAGATGTCTGCCGATGTCTGCTGGGATTCAGGCTTCTTGGGTTCCTCTCTTCTCTGGGCTTGTCTCTTTCCAGGCTCAGGCTTTGCTTTTCTCCACAAGGCCAGCTGAAGACTATCAGGCGAACAGCTTGTCTCTTTTCCTGGAGCCTTCTCTCCTTCCTCATGACCAACCTACTCTGTGAGTTTACATCCCTGGGCTCCAGCATTAAAACACAGCATCAGAACTCCAACATCAAAACTCCAACTTAAAACACTCCTACTCTGTCCTTTGCCATGTCTTTTATCTTTGATTCCCAACCCACCAAGGGACGGGTCTCAACACCCTACTGACATTGCCCAATCAAAGCCCTAATCATAATTTAATCACACCCAGAGAAATAGACCAGTTTACAAACATAATCCGATATCTACTCTGTAGGCCACACAGAGTATCGTATGTCTTTTGAGGTCATGTTTGTTTGCTCTGATTGATATATAACATTCTTAGCATTAACTACAATATTAATTTTTGTTGGCCTACTATCCATTTTTGAAGAGGTGTTTTACATGATGAGGTAGCAGAAAAAGTAAACACAATCTATCTATGTTAGAGACTTTAAAAAAGCCTTACTTATCTAAAATAACATTAATACACATGAATAGCAAAGTATTTTTAAAAAGCAATTTTAAAATGTGGAATTATGCATTTAAGAAGTTTATCATCTTGATAACATGCAAATTTAAGTATATTTTAAATTTAAGAAAATGTAAAATGTTGACAATGCAAGGAGTTTAATGAATATTGTATATTGCTGGATGAGTGATGAATACATGTAAAATATTGTGTATTCTCAAAGTAGGTGTTTTTTTGTTTGTTTGTTTGTTTGTTTGTTTTTAGTTTCCTAAGGCTGTTCTCACAAATTCCCACCCTGCTTAAAATACCAGAAATTTATTGGGTGGCTTAATATTGGCTTAATGTTGGTGGCTTAATGTTCTGGACAATAAAACTCCTTATCAAGATCTTATCAAAGCTATGCATTGGCTGAAATCCAGAGATTTCCAGCAATGGCAATTCATAACACAACTCAGTCTCTGTTCTGATATAAGGCTGGTTCTACTTCTCTCTCTCTTTGTCCAAATTTAATCTCCTAATAAGGATCCCAGTCATCTTTTCAATCCATTCCAGTTTGGCCTCATGATATCTTCAAAGATCCTAGTTTGAAATAGGATCATAATCATGAGACTGCATTTTAATACTTAAATGTATCTTATTGAGAGACTAAATTCAATGTACATGAGGTATCAAAATTAGAATAATGTATATTTTAAGACTTGGCAGTTCAAAATATATAAAAATCCCAGGAAAGGGAACAGTTTATCCTGACTTCAATATATATTAAACTCCTACATCAGTAATTATGGCTAAGCAGAAGGAAAAAAGTTTTGCTGGTCCTGGAAAATATATTTACGCATTTCACCATGGGTTAGGATTCTGTTACTGACAGTCTAGTAAAAATCCACATGCTGAAAAGAGAGGAGAGGCATTATCTACATAAGGTGAAGTAGAGTTAGCAGATATACAGAAACAAGAGGTAATATGTTCAAATACCCTATTAGTCCCTTTCATTGCACTTAAGCTTTCCTGAAGAGTGGGTTAAAGATTGTGGCAATTCAGAAAGAAGAATTGGGCTATTTATTTCACATCAGGTAATGTAATTTTTAGCTGTTGCAATTATAAATATAAAACAATTTTAAAATATTAGCTATCTTGAGATTGTGAAGAAAGTGAAATTATTACTTAAGCTGAGATGATGGTTGTATGATGCAAAGAAATACTTTTTCCAGGTAAAATTATTGCATATATTTTATTTTATTTTAGCTCATATTTATTAAACAACTTCTATCAGTGTTATGCATTGAAGGATCATTGCTCCAGAAACTTACCCTAGGGATAATTATCCTGCAATTAACAAGCCAAAGGATGTATTTTTAAAAACATAATAACAGAGATAAGCAATAAGAAATATTAACAAAATATTATAAAACTTATAAACAAGAATTACTTGGTATTGCTGAGCAGCATTCCTATAATTGGTTTTGTTATTGCTCTTGTGTGCCAGTTCTGTCCAACCAAATAATCTTTTGAAAATAAATTCAACTTATTGATTATTAAATACAGGCTGCAAAATGAAAAAGATGGTGGATAGTGGATTTGGCTCAAGCAGTTGAGCACTGGCCTTCCATATTGTAGGTCCTTGGTTTGGTACTCAGTGCCTCCTAAAGAAGAGAAACAAACAAGGAGACAATGAACAGATATGGAGAAAGAACAATGAGCAGACATTGAGCAAATCAATGAGCAGAGAATAAGCAAACAACAAGCAGACAACTAGCTAAATAAACAATGAGCAAAGAGATGAGAGAGCCATCATGGGGAGACGAAATTTAGTAGATAGATTTTAGACATAGAATCACATATATATAGCTTGCTGAACTTTGAATTTAAATTAAAAATAAAAAGAAATGACACACCACTGCCAAGATATTATGGAATTATAAATTTAAAAATGTGGTATGATGAGATATACTAACAAATTTCAAAAATGAAAGTTGAAAATTCAGATATCTCGAAGATAATAATATTAATTTATGAGAGATAATGGATTGGTGATTTTTTCATTACTATTAAATGAAAATTAATCATTACAATATACATGCAAATATGTAAGCCAGAAATATTACATGGCTTTAAGTCATTATGACAGGATCCAAAAGAAGTAAGTTATAAGACACACAAAATTTTAGTGGTATGTATCTAAAAATTAAATATCTATTACAGTTCTAAGATTCCTTTTACACTTACAAAATCAATTAAAAATTGAAAATATCCTTAATTTTGTGGATAATTGTGTTGCATACAAGTAGTCTTACATATATGCATATTATAAGCATAAATCTATTGGGCTACAACATTTGTACACTACTCCTAGTATTTAATTGGGAAATATATATTAAGAAAAATAATATGATTAAAGCCATTTTTTTCATGATCCATGTCATTTTACCAAAAGTAGGTTTGTCCATGTCCTTTCTACAGAAAAGTAGGAATTTTGTTGTTTTGTCTTGTCTACATTTGTTATAATAATAATATCATTCTCTATATGAGGTCCATCCTCTCATGTCTTATGCTCAACAGATATTTTTTAAAGAGTTTTACCTTCCCAGAACTTTCCTGAGGTCTCCAGCCAGATCTTTGTTTCTAAGACTGTAGATGAGAGGATTGAGCATGGGAGTGACAATAGTGTAGAAGACAGATATTACTTCATCCAGCTTAGTGATATGAAAAGATTTGCAGAGTGTACATGATGATGGCTTTTCCACAGAAGAGAGACCCCACAATCAAATGGGAAGAACAGGTTGCCAAAGCCTTTCTCATCCCTGCGTTTGATCCTAATCTCAAAACTGTAGAGTGTCTGCCCATATGAGGCCATGATGGCTGATACTGGAATGAGAAGGAACACAATATCACTAATAAAAATTGCATTTTAACAAAGAGATGTATCAGCACAAACAAGTTTCAGGAGAGCTGGGATCTCACAAAAGAAATGATGGATTTGCCTGAAGGTGCAGTAAGAGAGATTCAGAATATATATGACTTGAATGAAAGCATTGAGCAGAGAACCCAGTCAGGTACCAGCCACCATGAAAGCACAGACTATAGGCCATATAAGAACTGAGTAACGGAGAGGATGGTCATAAGCCATAACTGCCAGAAGAAGATATTCTGCTGCAAGAAGTGTTGTGAAGAGGAAGAGTTGAATCCCACAGTTAAATGAAATGGTATTTTTCCCAGACAGGAAATCAGTGACTATCTTGGGGACAATTGTGGATATATACAAGAAGTCCATTATGGAAATATGACTGAGAAGGAAGTATATAGGCGTATGGAGTCAAGAGTCCAACCAAATGAGAATAATCATCATAACATTACCAACAAGGGGCACAAGAAACACCAAGAAGATGAGAGAGAAGAGGAAGTTGTGAGATTGAATGTCATGAAAAAGCCCTAGGAGAACAAA
>JAQZBX010084742.1:0-13297 GCA_029593785.1 Cabassous unicinctus | reverse complement strand
TCATATGTGAATCTTACTCTGTACTCTCCTTGAGTAAGTGTCCCTTTATGTAGCCCACCAAGGGGGTGGGACTCAACCCTGAACACCCTAATGATGTGGTTGAATCAAAGCCTTAATCTTAACCTAATCCAGTATATGTAAAACCCTTTAATTTAATACAGTCAAAATGTGTCATGCCCAGAGAAACAGACCAGCTTACAAACATAATAAATATCTATTTTCATAATTCATAAATATATAAAACTACCATAATGTCCTTAAAACTTTCCCTAAATTTAATCAAAGTTATTTGTTTTTTACATTTGTTCTAGCATATGGAAATTTATTATTGATTTTCTTTTTAAACTGGATAAAATCATTACTGATTTTTGTGTTTATATTGTACCTTCTATTTTACAGAATTATTTATTAGCTCTTAGCTTTGTAGTGGATTTTGAGAATTTTCAATTTTTTTATTATTGTTTTTATTTTTAAAGAATTTTAGATTACATAAATGTTTCATATTCTCATATTCTCCACTCCAACACTTTCATACATCAACAACATCACTCATTAATGTGGCACATTTGTTACAATTCATGAACACATGTTGAAGCATTGCTACTAACTATGGGTTACAGTTTACATTATAGGCTACATGCTGTCCTGTACAATTTTGTAGGTTATGAAAAAATATCCAATGACCTGTATCCATCACTCCAATGTCATGCAGGACATCTCCAGTGTCCCCATATTATGTCCATTCTACCATCTCTCATCCCTCAAAACCTTTGGTGGCCACTGCCTTTATATTAATGATAAGAGTTTGTCCATTGCTAGAATGATAAGTCTATAGTAGAATAATAGTATGTCTACTTTAGTCCATAGTTCATTCCCCAATCTTGAGGACCTTGTGTGTGTAATGCCCACTGTGCTTCTAATTGATAGGGACTTTATATCCCATGAGGCAGGAGTTGCAGATACTCTCCATTCCTTGGGATGAGTATTGTCCATCATCATCTCCTTGTTAGTTGTCCTGCGTGAGTCCATTGAACTGGAGAGTAGGTGTTGCAACTCTGCTAAAATTCAGGGCTCAACTGGCACATGGATGAAGCAAAGATTTAAGTATCTGGGATATATATTTAGCAAGTATAATGCTAATTATAGGTTCAAGTAAAAAGGCAGAAGAGAGAGTTGTAGGGAAAATTATAAATGAGTTTAACTCTTTTACACTGGCACAAATTCCAAAGCAAGGACCCCTGACAGACTGCCAAATTCCTGAGCTGTCTGAACTGCATTACAATTTCTGGATGTGCCTAGAAACTGCAGGGCCCCTTCTATTTGAGGCACTGTTTGCTGTGGCATTCAATGAGAGCCTACTGAGATGTGCATAAGTGTAATGTCTGGAATGACTTCCAAACTCACTTTGAAGTCTTTTAGCCATAAAAACTCATTTGTATTTATGATTTCCACCTTTTGGTCAAGATCTTTTTCCAGATGCATTGCTAATGGGCACTTGATAATAATGCTTTGTTGCCAGGGAGGCTTATCCCTGAGATTCATGTCCCATGCCAGGGGGAAGGTAATACATTTATATGCTGAGTTTGGCTTAGAGAGAGATAATATTTGAGCAACAAAGAGGCTTTCAAGAGGTAACTTTTAGGCTCCAACAGTGAATTTCCTATTTATAGGATTATGTCATTTGCAAACAAGGCAAATTTTCCTTATTCCCTTTCAATTTGAATGCCTTTTATTTCTTTTTCTTGCCTAATTACTCTGGCTAGAACTGATATTTTAATGTTTAATATTTGTATTAGTGGGCACCTGTCCCTGAATAGGAAGTTAGTTGTGGGGTATTCATAAATGACCTATCATTTTGAGTTAATTCTGTACTATTCCTTGTTTTATGATTGTTTTTATAAGAAGGGTGCTGGACTTTACAAAAGATGTTTCCTCATCAATTTAGATGGTCATGATTTTATTTTATTTTTTTAATTTTATTTTATTAATGTGGTTTATTACATTAATTGATTTTCTTATGTTGAACCACATGGCATAAATAATGGTAGAGAACTTCCCAAATTTAGCACAATGCATGAATATGCATATCCATGAAGCTCAGAGAACACCAAACAGGAAAGACATGGAGAAAAATATAACCCATCATATATTTATCACACTATCAAATGAGAGGTACAGGGAAGCAGATGTGTCTAAAGCAGTTGGGTGCCCACCTATCACATGGGAGGTCCTGGGTTCGGGTTCCGGTACCTCCTAAAAAAAGATGAGCAGATGTCCCCTCCACCACAATGAACTATTAGCTGCCTCCCACCATGAGCTAAACACCACCTTCCACAGCAATGAGGTGGATGCTGCCCCTGCTGAAAAGAGCAATTGCCACAAGCCAGCAGATGCTGCAGTCCATGGGGATCAGATGTGGCTCAGGCCATTGGGCACTCACCTCTCATGTGAGAGCTCACTGTTTCTGTTCTTGGTGCCTCCTAGAGGAGTCAAGCAAACAATGAGGAGACAGTTGAAAGAACCATCTGGGAGAGAGGGGGATAAATAAAGAAAAATAAAGTAAATAAATAAATCTTTAAAAAACATGAACAAGGGGAGAATTCTGAAAGATACAAGACAAAAACAATGTGTTACATTCAAAGGAGTACCAAATTAGATTGAGTGATGACTTCTTAACAGAAACCATGAAGGGAAAAAAGGCAGTTGGTTGAAATACTTAACATGCTGAAAGAAGACAACTGCCAGCCAAGAATTTTGTGCCTGGTAAGGCTTTCCTTCAAAAATGAGGGAAAGATTAAGACATTTTCAGATAAAGCCCAGGGAATTCATACAACTAGCCTTGCCCTACAAGCAATGCTAAAGGGAGTTCTTCAGACTGAAAAGAAATGTCATTAGACAGAGTTGCAAATCAGCATAAAGAAATAAAAACATGAAATAAAGGTAACCATTTCTGTAAATATAGTCAACAATCTTATTGTAAGGTATTGTTTGGTATATAGCTACATTTCTTACTTCCTAAGGTGAAAAAATACAAATAAAAAGTAATGATAATTCTAACTTTTGGGCATACACAGATATCAGTGTACCCATTTTGTACTTATAACAAGTTCAAAAAAGGGGGGTGGAAAAAAGGGGTATCAGAAAAGTGTATGTGCATGGTATTGAAGTTTTTAGCATCAAACCAAATATGACCTATTAACTTAGGATGCTAAATTTTAACCCTGGTTTACTCAAGTGAGTTGGGCTTCTAACAGTTTGCCAGAGCCAGGCTGGTTAGTCTCCTGTCTCTGCCTCCTCACTGACCTGGTTCTTCTCTCCCCCAGGGTGGCTGGGTATGACAGCCTGCCTGATCAGATACCCCCCTCCTCTCCCTGGGGCCACTTTAGTGCTGGTTGGGGTCTTTTCTGAGATTTAAAGGGGCTCAGGTGGCCAAAAACCCAAAAATCAACCACTATCCCCAATCCATCAGACCCCTCTTCCTCCCATTCAGATGGCTGCAGTGAGCCAGGGGTTTTACCTAGGCTATTTGCCTTGAGAGTGGGGTATATTCCCAGCCACAGGGGTGAACAATTCATGGCTTTCCTTTGGTCTCTTTGTCTCTCTGTCTGCATCCCTCCTGGATGATGTGCAGCACTTTCTTGTTCTAGGCAATGGTTTCTTACACTTTACACCCATAGCACAAGCAACTATATAAAGGTGAAATCATTAAAATTGAAAAAACAAAAACAACTTTTGTGCCTCAATGTACTTTATCATGAAAACAATATGACAATCAACATAAATGGAAAAAATATTTGGAAACGATATGTTGATGAAAGTTTAATATCTAGAATATATAAACCAACTTAGCAACAAACAACCCAATTAAAAAATGGGCAAAAACCATGAATAAATATCTCTTCAAAAAAGATATACAAAAATACAAATGGCCTGAAAGCACATGAAAAGATGCTTAACATCATTGGACAGTAGGGAAATGCAAATCGAAAACACAATGGGGTCTCATTTCACACTCATTAAGTGTCTGCCATTAAAAAAATAAAATAAAACAGAAAATAGCAAGAGCTGGAGAGGATATGGAGAAATAGTAACCCTCATTCATTGCTGGTGGCATTGTAAAATGGTAGATCTGCTCTGTGGAAGACAGTTGGGTGATTCCTCCAAAAGTATAGAACTACCATAATTCTAAGCAATCCAAATAATAGGTATACCCAAAAGAATATGTAGGCATTCAAACAGATGTTTTCACATCGATGTTCATAGCATCACTCTTCACAGTCAAAAGATGGAAACAAGAGCAGTGTCCATCAATCAATGAATGGGTGAATAAAATATGGTATATAATTACAATACAATGAAATATTATTAAGTTGTGAAGAGGAATGAAGTCTTGATACATGAGGCAACATGGATGAAACTTGAAGACATCAGGTTGAGTGAAATAAGTCAGAAAGAAAAAGACAAATATTGTATGATCTCACTGATTTGAAACAATTAAAATAAGCAAATTCATAGAGTAAGACTCTAGAACATAGGTTAACAAAAAGGAGGATAGAAAATGGGAAGTTAAGGTCGAAAATGTACAGAGTTCCTATTTGGAGTGATAGAAACGTATTGCTGATGGATAAGGATAATGATACAACAATATTGTGAACTCAATTAGAGCAATGAATATGTATCTAAATGTGTACTTGTAAGGGGAAATGTTAAATTGTATATATGGAAACGAAGAAAATTCTTTTAAAAATCTGTGAAATTCCACTACACAGTGAACTCTAAGATAAATCATGAACTTTAGTTAATAGTATAATTATAAAAATGTGCCATCATCAAATGTAACAAATGTTTCAAATCAATGCCAGTTTTGGAGGATGGCATTGTGTATACCAATCTTTTATTTTATATATAATTGTTCTGTAAACTCACAACATCTGCAGTAAAGAAAAAATTAAGAAAATAAATAGATGAATATTGAGGCTATGAAAAGGTATACCTATAAATATAAACATATAAATATAAATAAACCTGTGCAATGTTATGCTATTCGATAAACACACCTCTGTATTCCAGAGTTATGAAAGACAGTACAAAAAAACAAGAGCCAGCTTTTCAAAAAAAGTATAAAATTCCCAAGCAGAGTTTCAAAACATGTAAAGATTGAGAGAATTTAGAAGAGCAATAGAATTTTTAAAAACAGTTTAAAAACTTGAATTCTATGGGAAGTAGGAATAATACAAACATGCCTGACCTCATCCTGATGGGATTGAATAATTATCAGGATAAAAAAAATCCTACATGATTGGTTTTACTGAATCATTAGTTATTGTTCTTTATATGAACAGGTTGCATTTCTTCAACTCCAATGTAATCTCTCACTTTTTCTGTGATTTAATGCCAATTTTAGCCCTGTCCTGCACTGACACTCATGACACTGAAATCAGGATACTCATTTTTGCTAGTTTAAATGTGGTAGTGTCTCTTACCACAATCTCCTGTCTTACATATCCATTCTGTTTACTATCTTGAAACTTAATTTCTCTTCAGGAAAGTGCAAAGCCTTCTCTATTTGTGGCTCCCACCTCCTTGGGGTCACTATCTTTTACAGCACCATGATTTTTACTTATTTAAAACCAAAGAACTCCTACACCTTGGGAAAGGATCAAGTTGTTTCTGTGTTTTATACTATGATGAGCCCTATGCTGAACCCTCTCATTTATAATCTTAGGAACAAAGAGGTGAAAAATGCTTTCATTAGAGTCATGCAGAGGAGAGAGAATTCCAGGAAATTGAAATGGCTTTGATGTTGAAATATAACAGTATCTTTTCTTTCTTTCCTATTTGGGTACTTATTCTTTAAATCCAGTAGCATCTTTTAATTAGTTTGAATTTCTGTGGAGCCATCCTTTATTTGATGACAAGTAATCTGAAACATTTCCAAGAATATGATTTTAGAAATCCACATAGTAATTGGAAGCCATCAAATATGTTTTAGACCTGTGTTTTAAACATATATATTTTTTTAACCCAGTACCTTGAATATGGGAAGCAGGCACTCTTAACCCTGAGCTACATCTTCTCCCTGTATGTGTTTTTAAGGGCAGCTAATGTGCAAAAACAACAAAAATGTAGTGTTATCCTTCAAACTGTATCCTAGAAATCCCCATGCATATCCCAATTTTAGAGAATTTTATTATGAATAGCACTTACAGAAATAACTTATTCCGTAGAAAAAAATACAAGTCTTAAAGTGTGCTGATTTGGACTGAGAAATCCAGAGTTTAGTTTGTAAATCCACCAGCTTTTTAGCTTCATAGCCCTCAGTAAGTCCATTGAAAGTTTAATTCTAGTCTCCCCAACTGTACAAGCAAAAAATCTCTTCATCCATAGAGTTACATTAATGTTTAAATAAGATGATGAATAGAAATAATTTAATGCAGTACTAATAAATTTTGACCAGGATCATCAGAATATTTATATTCTTGTAAAATTTTGAATGCACAATACTTTTTTGTTATATATTTGTTTGCTGGGGCTTTATAAATATTTTTAGCTAATCTTGTTCATAAACAAACAGCTAACAAGGACCAAGAGAAATTCAATATTTTGTGGAAGAGCAATGTAAAATATTGCAATAGGATGAAGTTGTTGAAGAAATATATGTTAATATTGAAGAGTTTTGTTAATGGTCTTCTAGATTATTCATATGTTTACACATTAGATATATAGATATAGGTATAAATATAATTTTTTTGTCATTTCTGTTTGTTTTTTGCAGCTTTTGTTTTCCACTCATCACCATAGATATTGGTAATTCCTTTTCATTTCAACTTGGGAGATGAACATGCTCTTGTAAATAAGCAAAATCGAGAATCTCATCTTCCAATGCTTCAAGCAATGATGTTTTATACATTCATGAGGCTATCTATATGCATGCAGTTATATCTCTTTTGTGTCTATCTGTTGACCATTTGAAAACCCTGCCATTCTGTGATGCATCAAACAATTAATTACTATTTCTTCATATAATTCTGGTATGATTAAAAAACCATAATTTTGTTTTTCCTGGTTTCTTTATATTCATGATCTCTAGAAAGATAAACATTTTTGAGTTAAATTTTGTGTTCATTTGTTTTAAGAATTTTAATAGAGAAAAGTTGTAATGATAAGGATTAAAAATGAAACCAAATTTTGTAACATCCCATAACTTTTATCCAGGTAATTTTTAATATTTCCTTTTACAAATATATCCACATAATCTGTAATTACAATTTTCATTTTCTCTGCTATTCAATGTATAGTTAAGAAAGAATGTTTTCTTAGTTTTCTTATATATGGTTTTTTATATTTAAACCTAATCAGAGGTTATTAGATATATTTTCCCCTTCACGTGATTTATATTCTTTTAATTTATATTGAGGTTTTCTTTGTAAAATATTTGTTCATTTTCTTAAATGATATTGAAATAATAAAGTTCAATTGATTTTGATATTAAAATTTTAATGAATTCTAACAAGTTAATCATGGTTTATTAATTTATTCAAATAATTAAAATGTCCATTAACTTTCTTTTCTTTTTAGAAATCCACATAGTAATTGGAAGCCATCAAATATGTTTAGAAATCCACATAGTAATTGGAAGCCATCTGAATTTGAATAAAAACTTTAACTTATCATAGTAATGATATAAATTACTGTATTAAGATTTAATTTTGCTCTTAAATCTGTATAGAATTCTTGTTTCATACAATACCTTTTTGTTTTGTTTGCAATTAGCTATGTCTTTGAATAGCATTTATTTTTCAAATAATATACTTTTAATCTAATCTCCAATCTTGTATATCATTACATCTTTTCTTATATTTATAGACTCTTTATATTTTATGGTCTTTTTAATGAGCTGTGCTGTCCTTGTTTTCATTTATTTACATTTCTATGGTTTAGAACATATATCCTGTTGGTTTGTTGGACAATGGTGGTGAACAGATTCTCTAATTTTTCAGAGAGTAATAAGCTCTGGAATTGCTTATGTTGTAATTAAATTCAGAATACCCTGTCTTCTTATAATATATTCTATAAAGAATTTATGGTGCTTTAAAATAAGTGTAATATAAACACTGGGCAATGTGACCACACTAGACACTTAAGATTGTCATTCTATTTGGCTTATTTATATCAGTGCATATCATGTTTTATGGCAAATGTGGCCTAAAGTATTTTTAACTCTAAATCCTCTTGTTCATACTGGTATGACAAACTTCTGTGTGTTATGAAGGTTGAACTTCTTTAAAATGGTAAAGAAAATAAGACTGGAACAGAGCATGATAAATAGGACAATAGACTTTGTTTGAAAATGATTGATATTATATAATAATGGTAGAAATAGATGACATTTGCTGAGCATCTACTGAGTGCCAGACAGTATTCTAAGGGCTATAGATACAAAATTAACATAATCTATTACCACAAGATAACTCTCAGGTAGATTCTTACAATATGTAAAACTTAATCTCAGGTAATGGAAAACTATTATCCTACTTGTTCAGGCAAATATTTAAGATTCGTTCAGGAATTTTCTCTATGTCACCCATCTTGTATAGTATCTATCAGCATACTATATTGATTCTTTTTGCTGAATAATTTGGACTGTGACTATTTCACAGTGTCTCTTCTGCTAGAACTATGGCCAAAAGAACCATCATCTCAGTCTTTCATTTATTGTCACAGCTTTCTAGATTGTCTCACTGTGTTCTGCCTTGAGTCTAATCTCAACATAGAGGCCAGAATGATACTGTAAAACATAAGTTGTACTATGTCCCTTACTTTACAAAACTTACAAAACTTCCCACCACATCAAGAGGAAAAATAAAAAATTTTACAAAGCCTAAAATGTCCAAACATGATCTTGTTCCTGTTTCTTACTTCTATGAACTCATCATTTATAATTGCATCTATCACACACCCTTTTGAACGGCCCCAGTGACCTCTTCAAACTTCTCTATTCACATTCGATCTGATGCTGCCTGGAACATTTCCAATTTAACTTCTTCATGAAATTCCCTCCCCCCAGGTAGCTATGTGGTCTTTCTTCATCCTTTTCCTCTTACAACTATCACATACACCCTATTTAAAATCACACTTGCCCCAACATTCATCAATACTGCATTTGTTTTCCATAGCAGTTACATATTTCATATATATTTTGCTTATGCCTTTTGTTTCTTCTCTGTTTTCCTCCACATTGAAAGCTCTATAAGCACAAGATTTTTACCTCTTATGCTCAATGCTGTATACCCAGTACCCAGAAGATTGCCTCAATAAGGGTATTTGAAGTGCTAAATTTTGTACATGATGAAACTGGGGTACAGAGAGGTTTCATATTTTTTATATGGTCAGACAACAGGTTGAAGGACAAGCTCAAATTAGAATCCAAACAGTCTGACTTTAGAGCCCACATTCTTAAGCACCAATTTATCATATGACATTTTTTTCCTACAATATTATACTACAACCAGCAGAGTTAAAAGCATATAATAAATGTGTATTATATTTAAAAGTATTTTTAAATTACTGGGATTTTTAGAAGGATATGTTACTTGCAGACCTCACTAGAGGTGCTAAAAGAAGACAGTGTAATTTTGGAGATAGTTGCTAAATGTTCTCAAACTTACATGTAGAATCCAATTTACAGAAAGGAAGAACTCTGGAAAAGAAAGAGTGATTTAGCAGGAGCTGTGATTGGGTTGGGAAGTGGACTTGTATTTTTTTGGGTAAAGTCTCTTTGGTGTAAGAATGGGCTTCAGAAACAAAAGGAAAGTATCATCCTTGGGTGTAACAGTGCAGACTTTAGCTGATTAGGCTTTGTTGGTGGCTCTTTCCTTGAGGTAATTCTGGATCCCAGGGTCCTTTAATTGTTGTTCTACATTTCCTAAGATGTCCTCAAGTGCAAGGTTGAAGAGATTTCACAGAGCATTCTGTCCACATTCTGATCTGAAGGAAAGGTGAGATTTTTACATTTGGAAAAAAAATTAAGATTTTTTTCATTTAGATTTTTTTCCAAGGAAAATTTCATTTTCTTTAAGAGACATAGGACTAAACAGGTTATACCTTTGTTGTGATGTGAACATTCAAAAATTGTTTATTTCCTCTAAGTTATCAAATTTACCATCTAAAACTTGTTCATAACATTTTTTTAGATCCTTTTAATATTTGTTTGTGACTATATTGATACCCTTACTATAATCCTTAGGGCTATAATTTTTGTTTTCTCTCTTTTCAGTGGTTTTCTTAAGGATTTTCATGTGCTTGTTTAATTTATCATAGTCTAACTATAATAATATACCACATGACTTAAAAATTAGAATTGTATAGTAGAAGAGATTCAATTTTCTTTCCCATTTTTTTATTTTTCTCATAAATTTTATTGTTACATGTGACTTAAGGCCAACAATGCATCAATCTAGTTTTGCTTTAGGCAATTGTTTTTAAGCAATTAAAATTTTAAAAATCAAATAATTAATATATTTACCTTCACTTTTACATTTTAGCATCATTTATGTCTATGTATAGACTGAATGTCCTTCTATTATCTTATTCCTTCCTGGATATTTTTAAAGCAAAAGTCTGCTGAAAAAAAATGTAAATATATTTTTTCTCTCTGTATGTGTTTATGTGTCAGTTTTCCCAAAAATCCTTTAATTTTTTCTAATATTTGAAAATTGTTTTCAGTGGGTATTGAACCCTGGAATATTTTTATCTTTCTGTACTTTTAATCTCTCTTTCCAGAATCTTCTATCTTGTATCATTATTGATGACAAGTCTTTATAATATTTATGATTTTTCTTCTCTTTGTGAAATGTATTTTCCTCTGGTCCTCCATAATTGTAAACTTACGTTTGTTTTTCAGCAGTGACTCTGATGAGTCTCAATATGTTTCATGGTCAGCTGATTTATTTTTCTATTTATTTTCCCTGGAGATTTGCTGACATTTGTGGCTCTGTGATTTGATGACTTTTCTTAGTTTTGGAAAAGTCTTGGGCAGTATGTCGTTAAATATTGTTTCAAGTTCATCCCTCTCTATTCTTGTTGCTGAACTCGAACTTCATGTATATTAAACTGTTTGATATTGTCCCATAGCTCTTGGGTAATTTTTATTCCCACTCTTTACTTTCCTTTAACTGTGACAGGATGATTTATATTCACTTACATTATATTCTTTTATTTTCAGCTGTACTGACTCTACTGATGTATTGGTTAAAGTATTGTTTTTTTTCTCATATTGTATTTCTCTGTGTGCTTTTTAAAATTTTATTTCTAGTCTTTCATTGAGCACTACATTATAGTGTCTTTCACAGATAAAATTACCTAAATATATGTATATGTTGTTTTTCTTCTTAATTAGACATTTTAAGTTAGTATTTGTCAGAATTATTTTTCTTTAATCAAAGACCATTATAACTCCTGTGGTTCAACAAGTAGACTTTATTACTTAATGCAGTGATGCATGATTTGGATGCAAGAAACACTGATACAGCAAATGAATCAAAAGATAATGTCAAATATTCATACACTCTGGAAAAAGTATGCCAGCCTCTCTATAACTATGACCTGGTTTCCATGGCACATCAAATGCAAAATTTAGTTAATGCCATCAGAATGCTTCACAGTTTGTCAAGGTACTATAATATCTCAAAGAGAATGCCCTCACTTTTTTTCAGGGTAACAAATCAAATGGTGACAGCATGTAAAGCATATACTGCTAATGGAGGAATGAACCATGTATGGGACCAGGAAACATGAGTTGTACTAAAGAAAATTCAGGATTGAATCTTTTTCTTCAGAGAATATCAGACATCTTTTCACAAAACAAGGAAAAAGATTTTAGAATCCTCAGGGAAAATATCATATGAGGTTTTAGAAAAAAATATATATGTGGAAAATTTGAAGCTTAATGTAAAACACTGAAGAAGATTACAGAAATTAAAACTATGGTGCAAACATATTCTGCCTTGAATAATTCCTTAGAAGGAATAGATATTATGGCAATAAAATTCAAAAAGATGTATCAAATAAATCAAAGTGTTAAGAAAAAGCAATATGACGTTCTGGATCCACGAAGGACAGAATTTGAAACAGATTTCTTAGACTTCATGTCAAAAATCAATGATTTAATGTGAATATTCTCACTGTCTTGATTTTGTGATAATCAGTGGAGGCTAAACATTTGCTATATTAAAAACCATGCATGTGTCCCCAAACCTAGTTTTTCTCCCTAGGTCTGGTTTTTTAGAATACTGGTGATAAAACTAAGCCTGATTTATTATATGACCATCCTGTATGGGAAAAGACTGTAACTTTGGTTATCTTTGGTCAACCTTAAGTGATATAGCAGGGGGACAGATGTGGCTCAGGTGGTTGGGCATCCATCTCTCTTATGGAGGGACCTGGGATCGATCCCCTGGACCTCCTGGTAAAAAGAGAAAAGAAAAAAATAGAATGTGTGTTGGGCACTAGGTCCTGTGCACAGGTGCACCGCCAGGCCCTGCGATTGGGTGAGCCATCAGGTCCCGCATGCATGTGCGCCACCAGGCCCCAGGTGAACTGCCAGGCCCTGTGAGCGGGTGTGCCATCAGTCCCCTCGAGCCACACAGCAAGATGATGATGTAACAGGAGAGTGACATGGGGGAGAGCCAAGACAAGATGCACCGAAAAACCATGAACTAATGTGGTGCAGGCAGTAGTATGCCTCCCTCCCACATTGGAGTTTCCGAAATTTGAATCCCAAGGATTCGAAGGAAGGGAGGAGAGGGATGATAGGAGAGGGCAGGAAGTGGACACAGAGAGTTGCCCAACAGATGGACTCAGAAGCAGCAAAATATGAGGGGGTGGTAAAAATGGATAAAAATAAATATATCCTTGAAAAATGTATAGGTGGAGGAAGATATGGACTATAGTTAGTAATACTTTGATGATGCTCTTTCATGATTTATTAACAGATGTTTCACAGCAATGCAGGGATTGGGGGATGGGGTGATGTGTGGGAGCCCTGCATGATGTTATGCATGTTTGTTTTGTAAATGTTTACTGAACACTTATGTTCATGTATGAATGAAATACTTCAATAAACTTTTTAAAAAATTAATGGTTTAGAGATACAGATACAGGCTTTTATAAACAGTACTTTTGGAAAAATTTTATATTCTCAGCAGACTCTTTAGCTGCTTCAAAGATTTCAGAGTTGAACCTTGCCTATCTTCAACTAGAAATACACCACACAATTGAGTGTATTCTTAAGTGTTAT
>JAQZBX010084741.1:0-13216 GCA_029593785.1 Cabassous unicinctus | reverse complement strand
CAGAATAAAGGAAATGGAAAAAAAAAAAAAGAAAGTATTTTGAAATCAATGAATGCACATATTTCCCTTTTCATTTTCTCTCCTAATCATTCCAATGTGTTAATTTCAACTTTAATAGGATCAGATAATCTAAGTTCATTAAATTATTTAAAATAAATTCAAGACCAAAAATATTTCAGTTATTGAATCAAATGTACACAATTTTACTAAAATATCTTTTCAAACTCTACCTGTCTTTATCCAGTGATAATATCTCATTTTCTTTCTTACTAAATGGTCATCCCAGATAGGCCTATAGGAGATTTCTATATCAGCCCATTTGTTTGCACAGGCTATAGCTATTTCTGACATTCTTTACATACCAGATGGTTGGGATGATTGCTGATAGCTATTTCCTGTTCTTTGGTTGGCTGTCTTAGAAACTGTTCCTTTATCAAACTGTCAGTGATTCTGAGTTTCTTCAGAGAATGATTAATACAAAGAAGAGCAGATGGAGATTAAGTCTTTCCACTCTTTCATTTCACTTGTTTAATAGGAACATCCATATGAATCCTTTCTTTCCTCTTTTGCCCTACAATCCTTAAAATTTTGATTTCATTTTGATAATAACCTATTCAATTTTTCTGTTGCACTATGTACCAGATTTCCCTTGTTGTATCCCTAGTTTACCTTCTCACCTGCACAAAGTATCTAAGAAAAGCATCCCACCTGATATTACTCCTTCTCAAAGAACCCTTTCTGCAATGAGGTATGAATTCCAATATGTGATGAAGGATTAATTCTGTCCAGATATCTTTCCTATGTGCTTTTCAAGAATTTACTGAGACCTCCTTATTAAAAATAACCATTGTAACCACAATTATTTTACTTGTGCTTACCTTGAAGAATTCCACATCATAAATAAACCCTGTTTCATTCTTAATTATCCTTTCAACTCAAAAGCATTTTCTTTAAGGATATAATTACAGAATTATTTAAAACAGAATTGTGTAAAACAGAATTGAGAGGTAATAATTAAAAATGTTAGAATTAATTGTCATTAATAATCTATTTGTTTATAATCAATTTGCAATGGCAAAAAGTGCATACATTTTGGCTATCATTTTATGTGGTCTTAATATTCATTTACTTTCACTGATTATATTTATGAATCTCTTTTTCTGTGTACAATATTGTATGCATTTTTTGTAAGAACCAATCAATGATCTACATTTTTTCTATTAACCTTATTTTCCATCTCTGCAGATTGCATCATTCTGTTTCAATTGTACAAATTCTCATGTTTCCCCAGCCTAAAGTTACCATACATCGTCTGCCTCAGAGTTCATTGTAATGGTTAACTGCTAAGCCCTGGGTGTAAGAGAGAGAAAGAGAAGTCAGATTTTGCCCCCTTATTCTAATTACTTCAGGGATATTTTGAAATAGCTTACTTTATAATTGTAAAATTATAAAATGAAACACATGAAATGAAATATATTTAAAACCTACCTAGATCATATTTAGTCTTAATATCCAGCACATAAATATAAGAAAGCATACACAGTAAAAAGTTCACTGTATATTGCAACAAATCCATTGATATTTTAAGGACTGTTTTTTTTTTCATGGATTGATTTTTATGAAATACCTTGCTAAATCACAGTTGCCTCTGAATAGCTTAACTATCCTTTACAGTCTAATTCATGTAATAGTTCTTTCATATTGCTTGTGTTAGTTCAATTTCTTCTAATTTCTGTAACGTATTTTCCATATTTTTATTTCAGTCTACATATCACATACATTTCCTCAGTTACCACTTTAAAAACCAATCATATATAATATAACCAGACTCAGTAAAATTCAAACTGTCTATGAGCATCAGTTTATATTGTGGAGCAGAAATACAGTGTGCTAAACAACTTGACACACATCGCTGCTATTTCAGTGAATTTTTCAATAGCTATTTTAAAGAAACACATGAATGTAAGCATACAATTATACCTGATAAATGATGAATCCCATTTACTTTCTGTAAGGAGATATTTATTTTGCATAATTATAGAGACTTTACAAAATCCATAATCCTGTCTCTATTTTTCACTGAAAAAAAAGTCATGACAATTCTCAGAAAGATTTACATTTACATATGAAAAATTCTGGTTCTATAATCTTTGTACACATGGTTATTCCTTATAAAACTCACCAATGGGTCATCCATCTTAGGGGACCACGGGGAATGATTATTTCACTCTCCAGAGAGGCCAGTTTCCTTCCACCCCTGATTGATTAGGATTCCTTGGCTATACTTTTGAGATTAACTTTTTGGTGATAATTTTAACCAAAAAATGTATTTTTAAAAAGATTCACAGGTCACTGATGATTCAATATATTTTCAATTTTATGTCATTTTAAATATAATTTATTTGAAATATAATATATCCATAATATCCTGCAAACCTCAATAAAATACACTTTCTAAGAATTGGAACTAACATTATAGCATGAATAAAAATATATACTTTACAAATTGTTAACAAAAATAAAACAAAAATATACCAGTAGCTACTAAATTAAGGAAATATAAGATATATTTTGGAATGGATTCTAAAAAGAAACAATGGTAAAAATTTGTGGCGCAATGTGGGACTTTTATCAAAACTGCTGTGAAGCGTGACTTGTACATAGAACATGATATTAACAAAAGTAACCCTCCAGATTTTAAGTTACAATACCCAAAGTCAGTCCTGAGGAATGTAGTTCATTTGCCACTTTCTGAAAATTCTTATTAATAGAAGCCAATCAGGAGAGTATCAGAATGTGGGAGAGGTTAAGAAGCTGTCAAGAAAGACTAGGCAATAAAGGCTCACTAAAAGAAGTTTTCATATAGCTACCAATTTATGTTTTGGTAAATTGTCAGGGAAGTTGGGTGAGTAGAGGAAATGAAGTCATATCTATGAAAGGAGAATCCCCCTTGACCTAGTATAGGAAATTTTGCCTTCATCACATTTAAGAACACTCAGTTAGAGTCTCACAGAGACCAAGCAGATCTTTACCTACTTTCTTATGTTTCTTTATGTATATTTTAGGCAAAAATAAAGAAAACCGAAGATTTGCTCAGCCTGATAGAGGCCTCAAAAGTTTCCTAATATAGCAAGAGTAATTCTGAATCAATCAAAATCAAAGTAGACCTGGGTAGATTTTCTATAATAAAGTCATACTATTATTATTTGCATGGCTATTTAGCATTCAAAAGAGGGTAACGGTAGGCAAAATATATGTAAAATTATACTGCCTAAGATTTGTTGAAATATTGCCAAAACTAAATTAATAGAATTTACACAAATCATCTGTTCTCAAGTTTTTTGTTTTCTGTTTTTTTTGTTTCAGGAATACTTTATACTCTAAATAATTATTGAAATGCTAAGTAACCTATAATTCTGTATATATTATATATGGAAAATTATTACATTAGAAATTATAACTGACATAAGTATAAACAAGAAATTTATTAAAAGTAATAAATCCATTGAGTTTTAATCTAATAATGCACTTTAGATAATGTTATACCCCAAAACCAAAATGGGATTGAGAAAAAAGAAATGGTTTTAACACATTAAGAGGAAATGACTGAATTTTCACATTTATTTCATATTCATTCCATTGGATTGACTGAAGCATGTGAAGAAAATATGACCTTACAGAGATATATGGTTAGAAAAAGGAAGGAATATTTGAATATCACTTTAGATAATTGTTCATATTATTATTTAAATTTAATATTTTACACCAAAACACAATAGATGGTGGTTTCCTAAATAAGAGTTCTAATTTTAAATCTGAAACCATACAGATGACTTTTCACATTCTCTTAAATGTAAATCTATTATCTATTTACAATTAGAATGGATTCCACACACATATGATTTTGTAACTTCAAATAGTGTTCATCTGGAAAATATTGATTCACAAAGTAATCCAGAATTTACAAACATGATATTTTATTTTACAATAACTTAAAACACCTTTATTAATATAAGCAACACAGCTCTTAAAATATTTTAAAATATATTTTCCATATACAATTCCTTTAAACACTTGGATAGATATATTCTTATATATTTGATTCCCTTATTTGCTATTGTCAATGGAATTAGTTTTCTTGATTTATCTTCAGATAATTTATAATTGGTGTATTGAAACAGTACTGAATTTTTTTATTGTTATTTTTTATTTTTAAAGAAGCTTTAGATTACTTAAATGAGGCATAAAAATATAGGGGATTCCCATATGCCTCACCTACTTCCCCTCCCACACTTTCTCACATTAACAACATCCTTCATTAGTGTGGTACAATTGTTACAATTGATCACCTATTGAAACATTGCTAATAACCATAGACTGTAGTTTACATTATAGTTTACTCTCTATCTCACACAGTTTTGTAGGTTATAGCAAAACATATAATGGTCTGTATCCATCATTACAATGTCATGCAGGGCAATTCCAATGTCCCAAATATGTCCCCATATTACACCTATTTTACTCTCCCTCTCCTGAGAGCCTATTTGGCCACTGCCTCTATATCAATGATAAAAGTTCTCCCATTGCTAGAAAAATTACAAGTATATAATAGGACAATAATAAGTCTACTTTAGTCCTTTGCTCATTTCCCCAATCTTGAGGATTTTGTAATGGTGATGCCCACTCTGTTTCTAATTGAGAGAGAGCTTAGGTTCCATGGGGCAGATGGATGGAACTATCTCACTTGCAGTTGCAGACACTCTGTTCCTTGGGATGAGCTTTGACCATCATCACCTCCTTGTTAGTTTCCTAGGTGAATCCAATGAACTGGAGAGTAGGAGTTGCAACCCTGCTTATATTCAGGCCTCAGCTGGCACAGCTGGCACATAAATGGACCAAAGATTTAAGTCTCTCGGGAATATATATAACAAGTACAGTGCTATTTATAGGTTCAAATAAAAGGGATAGAAGAGCCATGTATAGGGAACATATAAATGAGTTTAACTTTGTTATACTGGGGAGCATAAATTTCAGAGTACAGCCCACTGACAGGGTGTCAAATTCTGAGCTTGTCTGCCCTGCTTATAGTGTCTGGATGTCTCTTGAGCCCTCAGGACCCCCATTGTTTGAGGCACTGTTTACTGCAGCAGTAAATGAGATCTTGCTGAGATACGCATAATTATTACCTCTGGAATGACCTCCCAACTTACTTTGAAATCTCTTTGTCATGAAAAATCATTTGTATTTAACCCCCTTTTGATCAAATAAACAACTTTTTGTTTTTGTTGTTTTTTTCTCTTGTTAATTTTTATACTATGTTTATTTAGCTCCACTCTAATCTTTTTTGTTTCTTTCCATTTCCTTATTTTGGATTTAGTTTGTCCTTCTTTTTCTAGTTTCTCTAGGTATTAAGTTATGTCTTTGATTTAAAATCTTTCTTCTTTTATATATAAGCATTGAAATATATAAACTTCACTCTCATCACTGCCTTTGCTGCATTTCACAGAATTTGGCATGTTTTTATTCATTCACCTTGAGTTAACTCCTAATATCAACTGTGGTACAATTTTTTTAAAAAGAATGTGTTGTTCAATTTTCCCATGCATGTGAATTTTCCTGTTGCCTCTGTTATTGATTCTAGTGTCAATTCATTTTGGCTTGAGAAGATATTAATAGGTGTGTAATTTAATTATTTTTAAATTTATTGGGACATATTTTGTGACTTAACATGTTGTTTATCTTGGGAAATGATCCATGTGTACTAGTTAAGAATGTGTATTCTGCTTTCTGCATGTGAATTATTCTATATGTCTCTTAGGTCTAGGTGGTTTATGCCCTTATTCAAGTATTCAGTTTCCATATTGACCTTCTGTTTAGATGTTCTATCAATTATTGAAACTGTTGTATTGAAGGCTCCTACTATTCCTGTAGAAAATCTATTTCTCCCTTCAAATCTGTCAATATTTGCTTTGTGTAATATGGGAAGGGGATCTTGGGTAAATATATATTCAAAATTGCTTATTTATCTTTTTGAATTGACCCTTTTTTAGTTTATACAGACCTTCTTTGTCCCTTGTAATATATTTTTTATTAATGCAGTCATGGTTTACAAAAAATCATGCAGAAAATAGTGTTCCATTATAATGCTTCCCCAACACAAATAGTTTTACATGTTATTAATATTAACACAGTCCCTTAATAAAGTACCTTTGGTACAAATCATGAAAAATATTATTATAATTATGCTATTAACTATAATCCATAGTTATACATAGTCCATCTACATAAACACAACTCCTAACCCCTCCACCATTTTGTTGTACTTATCACATAATATATCTTTGTATATTATATATTTAAAACCATGTGTTATCATTACTGTTCATGCATTTTAATTGTATAGTCTGTGAGAAACAAAAAGTGGAGTTACATACAAATAATACAATACAATGCTACTGATGTTTATAATTATCCAAATGGTTACCTTTATTGAAGGTATGTATTTCTTACGCCACTTCAATCCACTGTATAGTGCTTTCAGTCTTAAGAATGCCCTTTAGCATTGCTTGTATGGCAGGTTTCATGATGATGAACTCCCTCAACTTTTGATATTCTCCCCCCATTTTTGAAAGACATTCTAACAAGATATAAAATATTTGGTTGAAAATTATTTTCATTCAATACTTTAAATATTTTCTTCCACTACCTTCATGCTTCCATGGGTTCTGATGTGAAATAATTACTTAATTTCACTGCACATCCCTTATACATAGCTCACTACTTTTCTTTTGGACTTTCAGAACTCTTCTCAAATCCTTATCTTTTAAGAGTTTAACACAATGTGTCTGGGCCTGGTTCTTTTTGAGTATCATGCTTAGGAGTCATTGGAATCGTTGAATGGGTATAAAAAGGTCTTTTGTAAAAATTGGGAAGTTTTCTGGCATTTTATTTTTTAATATTCTGTCTGTTCCTTTTAATTCTGGGAATGCCATTAGCTGGTGGTATCCTTCAGAGATATCCTTCCTATCAAGAAGATCAGCTTGAGGAGAAAACATGATGGCTTCTCAGTCATTTCTGAGTCTGTATCTTGTCTTAGACATGTGCTCATGTCCTTACAAATTCCCCTGTTTTCATGAATCAGACATCTCATCTTACCTATATGGAATATATTCCTCCCCTCAACATGAAAGTCTTTAGGGGGAATCATTTGCCCAGTGGAACTACCATTTGATTGACTTTCATACTGCTTTATCCCTGTGCAAGCTGCTTTTGCCTGCAGGGCACTTGGAGGGAAAGACAGAAATGTGAGCCCTTGTTCAATATTTCAGAATGCCACCCAATACAGTGGCACCAGAATACATGCACTTCAGTCTATATATAGTTGAATAATTCTCTCTGGAACATGGTCAGGCATCCACAATGAGAGCACAGGCCAGTTCCACACCATGCCATAGAGGTAGTGATAGAGACCAGGAAAGTCACCAACAGCTTCTACTACCATTTTTAAGTGCTAATTGCATGACTCAGTACTCACTCAATTACTGCATCCACTTGTTGTATTTCAGAGCTCTGTGGAAGTAGATGCTATCAGTTTTTGATAGTTTATTTAAGTTTTATGAGAGAATGGTAGGCTGGAGATTCTTACTTTGTGATCTTGTTTGCCTGCTCAATATATATGTTTTTGAAAGAATATCTGTCAAAAAACAAAGTTTGACTAGCTGTCTATAGATCAGTAAAAACAGTTAATTTCCTGATACTGGTTCTTTATTCACTCTCTTTTATTATTTATTTACTAAGTAGAGTTAATAAATTTGGTTGATGTGCTGAAAGAAAACCTTTTGTTTTTGTAACTTTTTCCTTTTGGTTCTCTAATTTATATATCATTGATTTCTACTTCTTTATTAGTTTTCCCTTTTACTTCTTTAGTATAAAATTGCCCCTCTTTCCTGTTTTTTTGAGTTGGAATTGTAGGTCATTTTTTATTAACATATTCTTCCTTTCTAGTATAAACATTTACAATTTTAAAATTTTCTGTATGTACTTTTTATTCCTATTCCATCTCTTCTGCTATCATTCAATTTCATATTAAAAAATAGTGGTAATTTATTTTGATTCACACATAGTTAAATCATTTGCTTTTATTTTGCTAAACAGTTGTTGTTAATATCTAATTTAATGCCATTATGGTCTGAAAACACACTCTAATAAAAAAATCCTTGTAATTCACTGAAACTTCTTTAATGGCTTAATATGTAGTCCTTCTTGATATATCCTAAAAAGAAATGGTAATTGAAATCAAAATTATATTCTATTACACACTTGTAAAATAGAGAAATGAACACATCTGTTGACTAAGTATGGTGATTATTATGCTCAAACTAATTTCTCATGATTTTCTTGGTACTGTTCCATTATGCCAAATTTGCAAATGATGAATAGTTTCTTATAAAACTAAACAAAACCTTCATTTTGAACCTGTGATTTATCCTCATTATTAAACAAATAAGACTGAAAACTTATGTCCAAAGAAACTTGTACAAGAGTTTCCATCAGCTTTTTTCTTAGAAACTAAAATATGGGTAAGGCACAGATGTCCATCAAAGGAAAATTGATAAACTTGGAAATATTTACAGAATTTAAGATTATTCAAAATTTAAAATGAGGAGGCTGCTGTAAACCTAGCATTGGTGAATCACAGAAACATCAATTTCAATTTGAAAGAAGAACCTTACACAAAAGATTAAAAGATGGACCAATGAATACAGTAGTGAAGCAGGACAGTATAGGAAATGAGATAATGTGGCTCCTCAGAAAATGTGGCTTCCCAGAAATACCCTGAGGGAAGGCAGGTGCTTGAAAACAAAGCTATAACCATTATAGCTAAAATGCCTGCAAAGACCTTGGTCATAAGGTCCCATTTGAAACTCCCAAGCTCAAAAGAAGTCTTAGATAATTCCTAACAGAAAAGCCATCTTTTGCTTCCTTGAAAACTAACAGGTGAAGGTAGAAAGACAACCACTCAAGACAGCAAATAGCTGATATTCCTTCTTAGTATTAGGAAGGGAGAAGAAGAAAGGCATTAAAAATACCTACCCCAGGGCTCCACACTGTGTGTCTTACCCTGTAGCACCCGCACACCCATGTCTTGGGTATGAACTATCTCTTTTCTCTCATTTCTCAATATACTCTTATTACTGGATTCCTAATACTGACACATGTCTGACTTCTTTCTTGCAATGAAGCAAAGAACCTAGAAACTCAGAACCCAGAGTGTTTTGCTAACATATTTGTTGAGCAATCCAGGATACAAAGAAGCAAATAATGCTCCCGACACCTGACCAAGACTGGTCTGTCTAGGTTTTTAATTAAAGCCTGTATATGCCCTCTTTTGTCTTATTAGTGAGACCCCCCAACCTCCCAGCCTTGGTAGTGTCCAGAGGTTGTTCCTTCCTCAGTCCCCTGAGATTCTTGTTAATCCATTATCTCTGGGGCCTCCAAGGATGTTTGCCTGCAAGCTGCAGAGCAATCAGTCTAGAGCTTCTTAATGTGCTTCTTAATGTTTGGTTTAACTGCAAAACTCAGTCCCTGGCTTTGACCATAAAATGAGATCAGCTTCATAGCCATTTCCTTAGACCTCTGAAAAAGAAGACCAAAGGAAGGGTCCTTAGTCAGTCCCTTTCCTAAGACGAAGGCTGGCTTGGCAGCTTCAGTCTGAGAACAGGACCCAGATGTCTTCTTAGACCTGTAAGGTCTGGAAACACCCAGAGACAAGAGACATCTGATCCCTGGAACACTGGAACAGCAAGCAGGGCTCCCATTTCAGCCAAGACACTGAGCAATTTCCATTCATTCATGTCTAGGAGAGAGACGCCACTAAGACCGACCAACACATTTATCCTCCCTTACAATAATGGGTGGCATCTCCAGCATTCCAACCGACTTCCCAATGAGGTGCCTTCTCAGGAATTTGGACAGCCTACCTACTTATGGTCTAAAAAGGAAGAGGCTAATATTTCCTGCCATACCCCATGAATGCAGTACAAATTAGATGACAGCCAAGAGTGGTCTCTGTATCGGACCCTGAATTCAAGTAAGCCTCCTGTGTAACAGGGAAGGAGGGGACAGGCAGATCTGATGTGGTCACATGTCTACTCAAAGGGATTAGGAAGTACAATACCAAACCAGTAAATTAAAATAAGCTCAGGGAAATTGCTCAGAGGCAGGACAAAAACACAGCCTTACTTCAAGGAAAGCTGGTAGAGGCAATGAAAAAATACCCTCTGATAATTTTTGACTCTAGAGAAGAACAGATCTTCTGGGAACTCACTTTAGTAGCCAGTCTGCCTCGGATATCTGTAGGAAGCTGCAAAAACTTTCCCTGGGTCCCCTAACGTCCATGAACTCCCTTTAAGAAACAGCCTTCACAGTTTTCAACAATCAAGACCACACCACTCAGGAGAAACATGAGTGACAGGCCCAGGGTACAGGGACAGGCTCACCTTTTAGCTGCCACAATTGAAGGCACCCTGTCACCTCAGGGCCACCTGAATCCAGGCTCCACTTCAGCAGGAACCTGCTTCAAGTATGAAGAGTTGGGCTTCTGGACCCAAGCTGCTTCATGTCAGGACCTGCCAAGGTTTTGTCTCAGGGAAAGATGGATGGGGCCAAAGCCAGGAGTGGCTCCCTGGTCAACACTGAGAACCATCAACCAGGAGGAGCCTCAAGTGACCCTTGATGTGGCAGGTAAGACTGTTTATTTCTTAATTAATATGGGAGTCACTTACTCAGTCTTGGTCTTCTACTCCAGACCTCTGTAGTCTCGGTTAGGCATAAATACGGGGAATGAAAGTAGAATCAAGGTCTAGGCTGTTTAAACTCTCTCCTGTAGGATAAGAAACCACCCCATAAGCCATCAATTAAGCAGTGTTCCCTCTAGGAGGATGCTGTTAAAGTCCTCCAGCCTATGATTAAAATTTCATTGAGGGTTATGAAGTAGATAAATAATTGGAGAAATAGACCGTATTTATGGCATGGAAGATGCAATATTATAAAATGTTTGTTATACTAATTTATTAAATGACACCTGTATAAAAACCCTGCAGATTTTCTACAGAAAAAATAGACAGTTTAGCCCTAAGGTACCAATGAAATCCAAATAGCATAAACACTACTAAGGAAGAAAATTTTAAATGGATTTTCTTAACAAATATTGTGTCTTGGTATAAAATAATAGTAAACATTGTGGCATGGGACAAAAAAACACAAGTAAAAAATGTAAAAGAATAGAGGAAACATATAAGAATACTCAACAGATGGCAGATGCAGCATGGTACTGCAGTGGGAATAGCATTACAATCCCCAATCTATAAAAATCAACTCTAAGTGGATCAAATAATAAAAGATGAAAACTAATATTATAATAATTTTGAAAATATTTTCACAGCCTACATCATAATCCACATTTTTCCTTCCTATTCATTTATATTGAAAGTTCCTGCTACATGGTCAAGCTATATATCAATGGAGTAATGGAATACTCTCTCCTTACAGAGGAACAATAAATCTTAAGAATAATTTAATCTGCCTGAAAAATACTCTTTTAAAATTAAAAATTTGTATAGCCAACACAAAGGGCATGCAAGAGACAAATTTTTGCTTGCTTGCTAATGAGTCAATGGTTCATAAGTTAATGCAGCATTTAAAGTCACAAAGTTGATTGCCTATAACCAAAAGGAAATATTAGTTGTAAATGTTCTTTTTAATCCTTTAAAATTGCCTCACTCCATATATTCCATATCCAAGAATTACTGTTTAGTTTACTTTGTCCTCTTTGGGAAAATAATTTTGTTGTCCCTATAATTCTGGAAAAAGTCTGACCCTTGTTAACTGCTGAATAATTAAGAAGCAGTTCCTGGTGAGATTTTGAAACTCAAGACTTTGTGCCCAACCATGAGATAGGAAGGGAATATAAGACCAGAGTAGAACTCACAAGCTGAGTTTTACCAATCCATTTATGTTCTGGTTTCTAATAGGGTGGGTGGCAATGATGTTTTTAAACTTGGACACAAAAACCAAATAAACTTGCAGGCATGACTGTAACATGTAAATATAGAGAACAGCTGGAAAATAAAGATTTGAGGACAATCTTCAATGCTCTTGAAGTAGGAGCAGTAAGACCTGTGTTCCTGTGTACATTAAGTGACTGAAATACAACCATGTTCCATCCATCTGTCAATCTATTCAAGATTAAATAAGCATGTTAATGCCATATCTCTCTTTAAAATCTTCTAACTTTTGTTTAAGATAATTACCCTTATGCCTTATCCTGATGAAGACAGCATAAAAAACAGTCATGAATTACAAATTTTATGATAATCAGTGAAAAGGGTACTCATGAATTGATATTTGTACAATCTGGAAGACAAAATGTGAAAATAGTGTCTACTGAACATGAAAATAAGCATGAGGTATATACGGAAGCAGAAAGCAGGATTAGCACTTTTGGACATCTTAACATTCAAAAGTCTGGACCTTTGGCAGAAGGCCTAAACATGTAAAGCTGAGACCTGATATGCTGATTTAGATTTTGCTTGGCCTTGTCGCATTAACACCAGCAGTGCTTGAGCAGGATGCCTGTGCAGGCCTAAAAATGCCTGAAAGTATTTCTCTATTGAAATAGAAACTGAGAATATTGTTAAGGGAAACCATGGACAGTTTTGTGGATTAATGCCTGAGAGAAGGGTCCTGTTATAAGGTCTTGAGGCCAGTGCAAATTGTGGTTAGCTCCATACCACCTTCTCGTTAAACAAACACCAGCATTTTAGCTCCAAGTTAGAGATCCTAACCATCTATCATTTGAATTATTCATGATTGTAAACAAACATTTTAAGACTGAAAACCATTGGAAAAAAATTCAGATATTGAATAAGAAAGAACTAAATATTTTTAATGACTCCAGATGCACTGGGACAATAAAGGAGACAGTGGGACATTGTAAAACCTGGAATTAATTATATCCTAAGAGAAAAAGTATGGTTTTCCTTCTGTATTTTGTGAACAGAAAATAAATGACAGACTTAGAAATGCCAGAGAACTAAGGGAAATTATATACATGTATATGCATAATTTTAAGCATTGAAAAGACTGTTTAGGATTGCTTGAGATTTAAAGATCATTTCCCTTAATATAGAATTAAAATACAAATATGTAGAAATAT
>JAQZBX010084740.1:0-13216 GCA_029593785.1 Cabassous unicinctus | reverse complement strand
CACCCTTCTGACAAAGTCCTGTGAGGTGCAAAAGTGTTTAATTTTGAGGAGGTCCCATTTATCTATTTTTTCTTTTGTTGCATGTGCTTTGGGTGTAAGGTCCAAGAAACCACCACCTACTACAAGGTCTTGAAGATGTTTCCCTACATTTTCTTCTAGTAGTTTTATGGTCCTGGCTTTTATATTTAGATCTTTGATCATTTTTGAGTTGATTCTTGTATAGGGGGTGAGATATGGGTCCTCTTTCATTCTTTTGGTTATAGATATCCAGTTCTCCCAACACCATTTGTTGAAGAGACTGTTTTTTTCCCATTAGCGTGGGCTTGGTTAGGTTTGTCAAAAACCAGTTGACTGTATAGGTGAGGGTTTATTTCTGGGTTCTCAATTCTATTCCACTGATCGATGTGTCTGTCTTTATGCCAGTACCATGCTGTTTTGACCACTATAGCTTTGTAATATGTTTCAAGGTCAGGCAGTGAAATTCCTCCCACGTTGCTCTTCTTTTTAGAATGCTTTTGGCTATTCGGGTGCACTTACCCTTCCAGATGAATTTGGTAATTGCCTTCTCTAATTCTGTAAAGTAAGCTGTTGGGATTTTGATTGGTATTGCGTTGAATCTATAAATCAGTTTGGGCAAGATTGACATCTTCATGATATTTATTCCTCCAATCCATGAACACGGAATGTCTTTCCATTTATTTAGGTCTTTTAAAATTTCTTCTAGCATTGTTTTGTAGTTTTCTGCATATAGGTCCTTTACTTCTTTGGTTAAATTAACTCCTATAAACCCATATTTTAAAATTAACTTAAAAATTTTTTTGAAGAAGTTTTAGATTACATAAATGTTATACAAAAAATGTAGGGGATTCCCATATGCCCCATCCCCTTCCCCTCCCACACTTTCCCACATTAACACCTTTCATTAGTGTTGTACATTTGTTACAATTGATAGACACATATTGAAGCACTGCTACTAACCAATGAGTCTTTCAAATTCCTTGTCACATAGTTTACATTATATACATTATAATTTTATAGGTTATGACAAAATGTATAATGGCCTGTATCCATCATTGTAATGTCATGAAGGACAATTCCAATGCCCCCATGTTATACCTATTCTTCCCTCTCCCTTCCCTCAGAAACTTTGGGGACCCCTGCCTTTATATCAATGATAAAAGTTCTTCTAAAATAGAATAATAATAAGTCTACTTTAGTCCACTGTTCATTCCCCAATCTTGAGGATTAGGGGATGGTGATGTTCATTCTGTTTCTAATTAAGAAGGAGGCTTAGATCCCTTGGGGAAGATGGATGAGACTATCTTGCTTGCAGTTGTAGACTTTCTCTGTTCCTTGGGATGGGTGTTGTCCATCATCATCACCTTCTTAGTTGTCCTGGGTGAATTCAGTGAACTGGAGAGTAGGTGTTGCAACTCTGAGATTCAGAACTCAACAGGCACATGAACAGACCAAAGATTTAAGTTCCTGGGACATATATTTCACAAACATAGTGCTATGTATAGGTTCAAATAAAAGGGGCAGAAAAGCCATGCGTAGGGAAAGTATAATGAGTCTAACTCTGTTATACTGGGAGGGCGTAACTTCTGGAATGACCTCCCAACTCACTTTGAAATCTCTTAGCCATAAAAACTCATTTGTATTTAATATTTCCTCCTTTTGGTCAAGGTCTTCTTCCAGACGCATTGTTAGTTGGTACTAGGTAATAATCCCTCAGTGCCAGGGATGTTCAACCATAATGTAAACCATTGACCATGGTGAGTAGCAATGCCTAAATATTTGTACGTAATTGTAACAAATGTACCATCTACATGAAAATTAACTTTTACTATATATGCATATGCATTTGCACATTTTTTCTATAACTGCATACATGTAATATTATACATACTGATTTGGATTTCTTAATGAAATAGTCAGAAAAAAATTTATATCTATGTTATGAAGTATGATAAGAGCACTCATTAATCCATTACCCACATTAACCTATAGAACAATAGCTATTCATTTAAAACTCCTTGTGTGCGTCTCTCCAATCCATACGCTTTTCTCCCACTCTCACAAAAGTAACCATTGTCCTAATTATTTTCTTATTTCTTGCTTTTAAAGAGTTTTAGCACATTTGTCCCTCAACAAAAACATGTTACTTAGCTTTGATTATTTTTGAAATAAAAAAAAATGGTGTCATGCTATAGTTAACAGTAATATTGTAATATTTTTACAGCAATGGCAAAAAAGGTACTATATCAATGCTAAGGGTCAATAAAAGGATGGTCTATGGGGATATGGGATTTTTCCTTTTGGAGTAATGAAAATGTTCTGAAATGGACTGAGCTGATGACAGCACAACTCTGATGAAACTGAGAGCCACTGAGTATACACTTTGGATGGGCTGTACAAGGCAGGGGACCGAATAACACAGCAAACTCCATGGTGAATGATGGACTGTGGTTAACAGTACAAATATGAGAACATTCTCTCCTGAGCTATAACAATTATATGGTACTAATACATAGCATTAATAATAGGATGGATTGTAGGAAAAATACACCAAATATAAGCTATGGACTATATTAGGTTGGTGTAAAAGTAATTGCAATGTTGCATTGTTGAAATTTGCCATTTGATATTGGGATACATTCTTAAATGTGGTTATGTTATACATAATTTTAATGTGCATTTTTCACTTTATGTTTTTTTGCTAATGATTTATTTCTTGCTGTTTTATATTTATTTTAGACTATGGAAATGATGTTAGACAAAAAGCAAATTCAAGCGATTTTCTTATTTGAGTTCAAAATGGGTCGTAAAGCAGCAGAGACAACTGCAACATTAACAACGCATTTGGTCAGGTACTGCTAAGGAACATACAGTGCAGTGGTGGTTCAAGAAGTTTTGCAAAGGAGACGAGAGCCTTGAAGATGAGGAGCGTAGTGGCCGGCCATCAGAAGTTGACAACGACCAATTGAGAGCAGTCATTGAAGCTGATCCTCTTACAACTACATGAGAAGTTGCCAAAGACCTCAATGTCGACCATTCTACAGTCGTTCGGCATTTGAAGCAAATTGGAAAGGTGAAAAAGCTCGATAAGTGGGTGCCTCATGAGCTGTCCAAAAATAAAAAAAAAATTGTCTTTATGAAGTGTCTTCTTCTCCTATTCTGTGCAACAACGACAACCCAATTCTCAATCGGATTGTGATGTGCGATGAAAAGTGGATTTTGTATGACAACCGGTGATGACCAGCTCAGTGGTTGGACTGAGAAGAAGCTCCAAAGCACTTCCCAAAGCCAAACTTGCACCCAAAAAGGGTCATGGTCACTGTTTGGTGGTCTGCTGCCGGTCTGATCCACTACAGCTTTCTGAATCTCGGTGAAACCATCACATCTGAGAAGTATGCTCAGCAAATTGATGAGAGGCACCAAAAACTGCAACACCTGCAGCCGGCATTGGTCCACAGAAAGGGCCCAATTCTTCTCCACAACAACGCCCCACCGTACATTGCACAACCAATGCTTCAAAAGTTGAACAAATTGGGCTATGAAGTTTTGCCTCATCCGCCATAATGACCTGACCTCTCACCAACTGACTACCATTTTTTCAAGCATCTCACAACTTTTTGCAGGGAAAACACTTCCACAACCAGCAGGATACAGAAAATGCTGTCCAAGAGTTCTTCAAATCCAGAAGCATGGATTTTCATGCTACAGGAATAAACAAACTTATTTCTCATTGACAAAAATGGGTTGATTGTAATGGTTCCTATTTTGATTAATAAAGATGTGTTTGAGCCTAGTTATAATGATTTAAAATTCATGGTCTGAAACCGCAATTACTTTTCCACCAACCTAATAGATAGCAGTGATATTATGATGTTCTTTCATTATTTATGACAAATGTGTCACAACAATGCAAGGTGTTGGTGGTGGGGTGATATATAGGAATCCTATATGTATGCATGATTGTTTTGTTAACTTGCACCTTCCAAATTTTAAAAAATGTAAAAAGAAAATTGTACAATTATAATAAAGTGCTATCATCAATTGTGACACATATTCCACCCCCATGAAATGTCTTTATGGTGTCTTTTAATAAATATAAATCTTTATGTAATGTGATAAAATATGTTAATTTTCTACTTTATGACTAGTGCATTTTGAAATCCAAAGAAAAAATATTTTGTTACTTTGGGGGTAGTTTAGAACTTAAGAATTTTTCTAAAAGTTTTACAGTTTTGTTTTTCACATTTAAGCTTTATTCATCCGGAATTGCTCTAGCATGAAATAGTAATCCATTTTTTGTCCTTTATGGATAATCTGTTATCCATTCAGTACCATTTGTTGGAAATCCATCCTTTTCCAGCTAATGTACAAGCCAGGCTCTAAAATATATCAAGGTCTGTTTATAGGTTTCCTACTCTGTTCAACATAATTTGTTTATACTTGAAATAATACTTCACTGATTTAATTCAATTGTTTTCCTAAAATCAGAGACTGCAAGTTCTAGACTCACCTTTTTCCTCTTCAGTGATATCTTTGCTCTGTCATATAAATTTAAGAATTGGGATGAGCCTCCCTGGTCCCGAAGGATTATTAACATGTGTTAATCAGCGATGTATTTGGAGAAAGAACTTAATCAAAAAGGGAAAATACTAAACAAATAGAGTTTTTATGGCTACGAGATTTCAAAGTGAATCAGGAGGTCATGGTGGAGGTTACACTTATGCAGATCTCAGTCAGACTTCACAGACTGCCACAGTAAATAAAGCCTCATACAAAAGTGCTCCCGAGGGCCCTAGGGATGTCTGGACACCAAAAGCAAGCCACATGGCCTCATGAAATCACCACCACCTCAGTGGGCTTTATCTTGGAATATTTGTAAATCCATCTCCCCAATAAAACATAGATACACTCATTTATAAATTCCATAATCATGATTCCTCTACTCCTTTTAGTTGAACCTATAATTCTCAATTTACCTGTTAAGTAAAGTTCTCAGACACTAAAAGCCTTCAGATTGTTCATATGCCAGTTGAGCCCTTCAACCTAGCAGATATGTAGTCAACTCCTACACTCCAGTTCTTCTTGTCTTCCCTGAACAACTAGCAAAATGATGATGGAACAGCCCAACCCCAAACCAAAGGAATATTCTGCAAGCAAAACAATTCCATTCTTCTGTCCCATAATATTTCCATCCCTTCTCAGCCTAAAGCAGTCAGATCAGACATAGTCCCAAATTCCTCAATATTGAGGAATGAACAAAAATGGGGGGAGGGGGGAACAGGGCAAGGAGTGTAACCACTGACAAGAGCTGAGACTTTATAATATTGAGACAATTTTGGTCTTCCTATTCATGAACAGTCTGTTTATTTAGGCCTTCTTTAATCTTATCTCAATAAATTTCACTAATTTCTCCCTAAAGTTCTTACATATCTCTGAGTTATTTTCTTAATGGTGCTCTGGAGATTGCAATTAGCATCTTAATTTATAACAAGCTAGTTTGGATTAATATCATCTTAATTTCAAAAGTATAAAAACTTTGTTCCTATACAGCTTCATTCCCTACTCTCTTATGTCCTGTTATTGTCATACAAATTATAACTTTAGAAATTGGCTATCCATCAACAAAGATTTAAAATGCTTTAGGTAGCTGTCTTTCAAATAAGGTAAGAAAGTAAATGAGTTAAAAATACCTTTATACTTGTCTTTTATATTTACTTTAGTTATCTTTACCAGAGCTCTTTGTTTCTTAATGTGGATTTTTTCCTTCTAGTGTTCTTTCATTTCAACTTTAGCAATTTTTAGAGAAGATCTGCTAGTGACAAATTCTCTAAGTTTTTGTTTATCTGGAGATGTATTAATTTCTCCTTCATTTTAAGAGAATAGTTTTGATGGGTATATCTTAGTTAAGTCTTTTTCTTTCAGCACTTTGAATATGTCATTCCACTGGCTTCTGTTATCCCTAGTTTCTGATGAGAAATCAGTTGTCAATTTTTTTGAGGATTCCTTTTTTGGTGATATATTGCTTCTCTCTTGGTGCTTTCAATATTCTCTTTGTCTTTTGACAGTTTCATTTGATGTGTCTAGTTGTGTATCTCTTTAAATTTATCCTACTGGGAATTTATTGAACTTCATGGATATGAAGATCAAGGTTTTTCATCAAAATCCCGTGTGTCATCCTAGGCATGTGCATGATTTTCTGGATTCTTATATGTTGGAGCCTTTCAAAGCCCCTTTGGATATTTTATTCTCCAGCTTATTTTCATGTGATCTTTATTCCACTTTTTCTGAGTTCCTTATTTCCTTCAAATTGGTTAGGTTCTCTATTTTATTGGGAATTTTACTCTCTATTGCTATTATTTTGGGTTTTTTTAATTTTTTTTTATTTTTTGCTATTGTTTTAGTTCATACATGGGGAATCTAAAGTCACTTCTCTTAAACCAAGTATCAGTAAACTTTTTCTTTAAAGAACCAGATAGCAAATGTCTTGGGCATTTCAGGCCATCCTGTCTTTATTGCAACTACAACTCTGTCATTGTAGGGTAAAAGCCATACTCAATACATACATAAATGGATGTGACTGTTTTCCAATAAAACTTTATTTATAGAAATAGGCAGTGAGAAGGGTGTAGCCTAAGGGCTATAGTTTGCCAACTCTTGTCCTAAACAAGGATCTTAGAATGCTTCAAACTGTAGTGAACCTACGTGTTTCTGGCTTTTATTCAAATAGTGCCAGGCAATCTAACCACATCTTTTTCTTAATAAAATTATACAAATTGGACATTTTAATTGTTTTATATTAATGGTCATTTAGGTTTATCTACATGCTTAGCATTTTTTTAATGCAATACCTTTTTTCTGATTTCTCAGATTTTTGTGGGATTTTATCAAGTATATGCTTTAAATTTTCTTTTAGAGAATCTCTTCAATGGTAACTCATTTTGTTTATCCAAAAATGTATTTTACACTCTTGTTCTTAGAGGATAGTTTCACTGGATATTAAAATTACTGCCTCCTAGTTTTTATTGTTGCTGTTGAGAACTCAACAGCAGTCTATTGGTGTCTTTTCTCTCTAGCTGCTTTAAAAAATCTTTGTCTTAGGCATTCTGCAGTTTCACTATAATGTGTCTTGATGTGGATTTTATTTTTTCATTTATTCATCAAACATATATTGAGTGCCTAATCTGCATTGGGCACTCTTTTAGGAATTTGGGATAAAGCAAGGAAGAATAAAGGCATGGATTCCACAAACATAAGGAATTTATATTCTATAAGGATGGGAGGAGACATAAAAATAAAAAATAAGCATCATGAATAAGTAAATTGCATAATGTGTTAGGTAAGTACTATAGGAAAAAATAGGTCACAGTAAGTAAAGATCTGGAGTATTAGGAGGCTGGCTCAGATTGCAGTAAAAAATAGACCAGTCAGGGTGTGCTTCATTGAGAAGGTGATAGTTGATAAGGGAAGACATGAAGGTGAGGGCATTGGCAAAATGGACATGTAGGGGGTAAGTATTCTAAAGAAGAAACAACTAGATTTAGGCCTCAGGCCACATTGTTCTTGTTGTGTTGGAATAACAATAACGAGGTCAGTGAGTAGGCTTTAGAAGGCAATGGTAAAAGCAGAAAGAATCTATAGTAATTTACTGCAGAAATCCAGGTGAGAGATTATATTGGCTTGGACCACAGTTGCACCAATGAAGGTGATAAAATGTAGTCTGATTCTGGATATATTTTGAAGAGAGGACCAAGAGGATTTTTATCAGATTAAATGTGGGATAAGAGAAAAAGAGAAGAGTTGAGGATCTGACTAATCAGAAGGATGGAATAGCATCAAACCCCTGTGGAATCCATTGGCCATTTTGGAGCTGAAGATTAGTATTGTTAAATAGTTTGGAGGAGATTCTCAACTATTATCACTTTATCCTCTTAGTCCTTTTATCTTTGCTCTTGGATTTCAATAGAAGCTATTTTAGACCTCTCTAGAAGTTCCACCTGTTTTTAAATCTATTTGTTTATATTTTTAATTCTTTGTTTTTCTGGGCTTAATTCTGGAAAATTTCTTCAGATCTATTAATTTTTTTCTTCACCAAAGTCTAATCTGTTGTTTAACCAATACATTGAAGGTTTTTTTTGGGTTTTTTTTGTTTTAACTTTTTTTCTTTATTAGAGAAGTTGTGGGTTAACAGAACAATCACGGATAAAATATAGGATTTGCATATACCACACTCTAATCAACACCTTGTGTTGGTATGGGGCATTTGTTACAATTGATTAAAGCACATTTTTATATAGTCCATGGTTTAACTTAGGGGTTCAATGTGTAGAGTAGGTCCATGGATTTTTTTTAAAAAATTATTCTGTTACCATATACACAACCTAACATTTCAACTTTTAACCACATTCAGATATATATTTCAGTGCTGTTAATTACATTCACAAAATTGTACTACCATTACCATCCATTACCAAGACATTTCCATCCTTCCAAACAGGAACCCTGTATATTGTAAGCCTTAACTTCCCATTGAATTTTACTTTTTAAAAAATTTTTTAAAATATGGAATGTTTCACGAACCCATGTATCATCCTTGTTCAGGGGCCACGCTAATCTTCTCTATATCATTCCAATTCTAATATATGTGATGCCGAAGCGAGCACCCCATTGAATTTTAATTTCATTAAAAAATTTTGTTTTTTTCAAATAAATATAATAATTTTACTAGTTTCATTAGGTTTAATTTTTTTGGAAAAAGGAATGTAAATATTTGCTAGCCCTTAACACTTTCTAAGCAACAGGTATGGTTTAATCCAGCTTTGTGCACATTCAAAAGCACTGGGGTAAACAGAGCCATTAACTTGAATGTTATTAAGCTTTTCTGATTATATGTTAGTTGAATTTTTGGTCTCTGTTTTCAACTTAATTTTAAATTAAGACCAAAGTAAATATATTTGAGACCTACAAGAACATATTTCCAAAATTGTATTATTCAGTTCCTCTCTGTTTTTATAGTTAGGCTACTAGATCTGTCCAATTCTGAATGGGTGATTAAAAGAGTTGCTGTATTTTATCTGTAATTCAATAGCTATGTTCTAATTGCATTTAAAAAAACTTCTTTATTGAGATAAAATTGACATACAAGTTATCTATATTTAAAAGTGTACATGTCCTAGTTTGACAGAGCTGCCATGACAAACACCATAAAAATGCTGGCTTAAACAACATGGATTTATAGTCTCACAATTTGAAGGTCAGAAGTCCCAAATCTTGGTGTCAGCAAGGCCATACTTTCTTTCAGAGGCTATAGCATTCTGGTAGTGGCTTGTCACAATCCTTGGGGCTCCTTACCTTTCATCTCTGCCCCATCACATGGTAATGTCCTTGGTTTCCTATGGCTTCTTCTGACCAACTTCATCCAGTAATACGGATTAAGACCTACCCAAATTCAATTTGGCCACAACTTAACTAATAATATCTTTAAAAGGTTCTATTTATATATGGGCCCATATCCACAGAAACATGGATTAAGATTTGCATGTCTTTTGTCAGGTACATGATTCAATCTCTAACAGTACAATTTGATGAGATTCGACTGTATACCCCTGTGAAATTAAAAGAAAATACTTCCCAAAGTTTTCTCAAGCCCCTTAATAACTCCCTTCTGTATGCCTTTTCCCCAGGCAACTACAGATCTGCTTTCTGTCACTATAGATCAATTTGCATTTTCTAGAATTTTATATAACTGAAATCATATGGCAAGTACCCTTTTTTAAAAATCTAACTTCTTTCACTCAACATATTTTGAAATTCATACATGGTGATGCAGAGTAGTATTACGTTGTATATATACCACAATTTGTTTACCCATTCATTTATTGATGGATTTTTAGATTGTTTGCAGTTTGAAGCTATTAAAAATAAAGCTTCAGGGAGCAGATATAGCTCAATGGTTGAGGGCCTGCTTCCCATGTACAAGGTCCTGTTCAATCCCCAGTACATCCTAAAAAAATAAATAAATAAAAGTAAAGTTGCTATTACTATTCATGTACTAGTCTTTGTGCAGACATGGTTTCATTTCTCTTGGATAAATACCTTAGAGTGTAATGGCTGGATTATATGGTAGGTATATGTTTAACTTTTTCTGGAATTATGTTTGTAATATTTTATTGGAACACAGCCATGTTTATGTATTGTCTGTGACTGCTTTCATACTACCATGGCAGAGTTGAGTAGTTGCAATAGAGAAAGAAGGAACTATCTTACTTTCCACTGGTATTTGGTGCATTCCAAATTACAGAGATGCAGTTACAACTTGCCTTCATTTTGAATGCCACATTAAAATAAAAGAAGTCCTATATGCAAAAAAAAAACAAACCAAAACAAACAAAAAAAACATAAGGCCAACTGGAAATACGGATCTTCACAAAGGAAAGAAGGGCATCAGAAATGGCAACTCTATGAAAAGTTAAGATTTTATTATTTAAGTCTTTTAAAAAGACAGCTGTCTCTTTAAATAAAAATTATACAATTTTGCAATATGGAATTTACAAAATATTTAGAAGAAAAAGTTATAACAAATTAGCATAAATTATAGGAGGATAGAAATGGAAGTATGCTTTTAAAAAATTCTTATACTATTGCAAAGTGGTATAATATAATGTGAAAATAGATGGTGAAAGTTAACGGTGTATACTAAAAACTCTAAAGCAACCAACGTAACACAACAAACAGCTAATGAGACAACAAAAGATATAAAATGGAATCATAAAATGTACTCAATTCAAAAGGAGGAAAGGAAAGGGGGAAAAAGGGAACAGATGGGACCAATAGATAATGAAAAGCAGAGTCACAGATTTAAGCCTAATCATATAGTTACATTAAATGTAAATGGTGAAAACCAAAGTTGGAAAACTATAACCAGTGGACCAAATCTAGCCTAACACCTGTTTTTATACAACTTGTGCACTAATAATGATTTTTCCTTTTAAAAATAATTATAAAAATTAAAAGAATATTACTTTATGACTATCTTTCCTTTAGTTTTTTGTACATGTGACATATAGGTATGATAAATTTGATGGCTTTGTCTACAAAAAAAACCTTTGATATCTCTGATGGATTGAATTGTGCAACCCCAGTTTGGGCATGTTCTTGGTCTTGGGCTGCATTCTGGTAGGTGTGGACTCATTGTAAATAAGATCTCTTCAGGATGTTACTTCAGTTAAAGTGTGGCCCAACTGAATCAGGCTGGCTTTAATCCAGATTGCCTGAGGGCTTTAATAAGCAGTGTAAAAGTCGGACAGAGAGAAGCCACGGGGTGCAACCAGAAATTGAAGTCAATGGAATCCAGAAGAGAAAGGAAAAGACACACTGTGTGCACTGCAATGTGATGGAAAAGCCAAACACCAAGTATCACTGGTAGCCCCAGAATGCCAGTCTTTAAGGAGAAATCACTACTTTGCTGACACCTTAAAATTTAGACCTCTCCTAGCCTCAAAGCTGAGTCAATACATTCCTGTTTTTTTTAGCCAATTCATTGAATTGTATTCATTTTAACAGCTGGGAAACTTAATATCCTTGTCAGTTCTGTTTTATTAATTGATGTTTCTTCTCATTATTGGTCATATTTTCCTGTGTGTTTGCATGCCTGGTAACTTTTGATTGGATGCCAGACATTGGGTAATTCACTTATTGGAATGCTATATATTTTTGTATTCTTATAAATGTTCTTGATTTTGTTCTGGGATGTAGTCATTTTACTTAAAAATGGCTTGATCTTTTAGGTATTTTTTAAAAATATTTATTAGGTGGTACCTGAGAAACACCTACTCTAGGGCTAATTATTCCCTACAACTGAGGTAAGATCCTTCTGAGTACTCTACCAAATGCGCACGAATTTTGAAGTTTTCCATTCTGGCTGGTGGAAACAAGCACTATTCTTGGCCTTGTGTGCATTCTGTGTATTATTGAACTTAATCTTTCAGGTATTTCTTTCACCTGACTCCATCAGTTTTCCCACACACGTGTTGATTAGTATTCTGCTGATACTTTTGAGAGAGATACTCTGCAGGTTTCTTGTGTTCTCTCTCTGCTCAGCTCTATCTTCTCTAGTACTCTACCCAATGAACTCTTAGCCACCGTGGTCTCCCTGGACTCTCACCTCTCTCTCCTCATTCCCTGGAGTATGCTGGGCTCTGTCTGCCTTCACCCTCCCTGTGCTGCTGGAAATTCTAAGTTATTGAGATGGGACATTTTTAGAGCTATCCTCATCTGTTGCCTGGCTCCCAGGAATCACTGCCTTCATTGCCTGATATCCAATATCTTTAAAATACTATTTTTCATTTTGTCGTTTTTTAGTGTCTTAGTTTTCTAGAGCTTCTATAACAAAGTACCACAAAGTGGGTGGTTTAAACCAACAAATGTATTGTCTCACAGTTCTGGAAGCACGAAGTCTGAAATCAAGGTGTTGGCAGGGCCATGCTTCAATTGAAATCTGTAGGGAAAAATCTGTTCCATGGTTCTACTAGCTCTGGTGGCTTGCCAGGAATCCATGCCATTCTCCCTCTGTGTCTCTGGGTCCAAATTTCTTCTTATAAAGACAGCAGTCTTACTGCATTAAGAAACCACCCTACTCTAATATGACCTCATTTTAATTTGCCTAATTCCAACTCTAATGACCCTATTCCAAATAAGGTTCTATTCTGAGGCACTGGAGATTAGGACTTCAACATATCTTTTTGGGGGGACAAATTTCAATCCATAACATTTAGTTTTCTCAGTAGGAGGGTAACTCTGATCCTTGGCTACAGCTTGGCTAGAAGCAGAAGTGACCTCCAAGATGACATTGAACCTACCCTTAATAGCAAGTGAAAGCACATCCCAGACAGAGGGAACATCAAAGGAAAAGGTTTGGGATGGAGAGCAGCTTGGTGTGTTCTAATAGAAGACCAAGGGTGAGTAGTGAACAAAAGGGCAAGTGGCCTTTGATGAAGGTGGAAAGGAATGCAGGGCCCTAATCATGCAAGGACTTTCTTCTCTTTGCATTTTAAATATTTAAATTGGTAGGAATAGGTTGGCAACTTTTGTATCACTTTTATGAATTGTGCCTTTTACTTTCATATAATGTTCTTTAAATCTGGTCTTTTGAACTTTAATTCTACCTAGCCAAATTAATACTGTGACTAATTTATTTTTGTAG
>JAQZBX010084739.1:0-13218 GCA_029593785.1 Cabassous unicinctus | reverse complement strand
CCGGGAAGCGAACCCGGGGCCTCTCATATGGTAAACGGGTGCGCTATCCATTGCGCCACAGCCGCTTCCTGCCGTGAGGTTGCTGCATCAGCCCACCGCACCGCTCAGGCCGGCGTGCCCTCACAAGGAGGCCTCGGGGCGCGAACCCGGGCCTCCCATATGGTAAACGGGGGCTCTATCCACTGAGCCACGCCCGCTTTCCTAAATGGTAATCTTAAAAATTCAAGATAATTTTTTTAAAAAGTGCCTCTGAGCCTCAGGCAGGTACAGCTTTTTCAAATAGCTGGGAGATATTCTGTAAATTTCAGGTAATGTTATTTCTGTAATTCATTATTTATTTACAGACAGGAAGTTGCTGACTCAGTGGGCATTAAGCCATTACTTCATTCATGTCTCATTATTAGCCTCATTATTTCCAATATCTCCACCCTGGTGTCAGGTCCCCAGATTTTCAGGAACAGGTCCAATTTTCAAGATCACTTTGTGTTTTCCCTCAAATCATCAAAATCTCTCTCCAGGAGTGCCAAAACTACAGTGTCCCCAGTTGTCCGCTGGATTGACACTGACACACAGAAGAAGCAGAATTGTCTTTTCGTCATTTATCCGTGCATTTCAATTCCGAAAATAACCTCATCAATCTCCTAGAGAGTCGAGGTGGTAAATTTGAGAGCACTGCCATGAATGGTGCCACAGGGTTAAAGAAAAGAGCTCGGGTTCTGGAAACCGAGGCCCTACGATGATATCCTCCTTCTGCCATTTTCACTGTGTGACCACGCAAGTTGCTTAATTCCTCGGAGACTCACTTTTCTCTTTGGAAAGCAGGGGTCTATCGACCCTGTAATTTATTTCTCCTCTACTTTAAAAGCAAAATGTTCAGATTCATCTATGGGGGGGCGGGGGGAGCCAAAATGCTGTGTTTTCATCTGAGGCTGAGCCAGAAGTTTTTAGTTAAGAGGGGGCTGATGCTAATCCCGTATGCATTGCTTAAAAACCACTGGCTCCCTTTCTGATAAGGCTGCTGTCTATTCTATCTGTTCATGTTCATACGGTGATGGATTTTAAATATTTTGACTAAATCCCTCTCCTCCCCTTACCCCATTCCCAATTAACAGAATTAAGGAATGTGTGAGCTCTGGAGTCAGAAAGACCTGAGCCTGGATGCTGACTCTCTTATCCCCTAACTCTGTGTCTTGGCAAGTTATTTCAGCTCTCTTGCCTTAATTTTAGGGACTGTGAAGTGGGGACAATAGTAGGCAATATTGAGCATTCAAGTGCAATATTTGGCATAATGTGCACACCTAATAGATGTTTGCTATTATTATTACACAAATAAAGTGAACAAAAAAAGGCCCCAAAGTCTTCAGATATAAAACGGAAATAAAAACACCTGTTCCTGAGGATAAAAGGAAAACGTCACAGCAGTAGAAAACCCACATTCATAAAAAGGAAAACAATACCAAAGAAGAAGGAGGAGGAAAATAGAAGAGGAGGAAGACGAATACGGGGAGGAGGAGGAAGAAATGTGAGCAAAATTAAAAATTTGTTTCATCAGTGAATAACATTTACTTCATTATATCACTGTAAATAAAGAATATCAATTTAACTAAAATTGTGATACAATTATATTGAGAGGGTAAGTGAAGGGGAAGCGAAGGTTTAAGAGAGTGAAGTTCCTCATCTACCATAAAAGACAGTTGATAAATTTTGCCAAAATTGATTAAGAGCCATTTTTCTTTTTTGAATAAAGAGAAACAAAAGCCTATCATTTAGAACTATGGATGCAAATATGGGGGAAAAACTACAAAAAGTGTTGGACATGGCTGGCATGCTGGACATGGGCCAGGCAACTACTATTTTTTCATTATAAGCCTTTTAGCACTGTATTAGTTAAAATTATATTAGGCTGCAAGTAACAGCAACAACAAAATGTACATAAAATTCAATCATGTAGATAAGAAAACGCTTCTTTCTCTCTCACATGAAAGTCCATAGGAGTACAGTCTAGGTCTGGTACGGTAGCTCTACCTCATGAAGTGCTCAGGGGAACAAGACTCCTCCCAGCTCACCATGCCACCATACCTTGGGAGTGCTCCCCATCTTCACAGTCTAAAGCCACTCCCTCACCATAAGGTGGGGAAGGGACAAGGAAGAGACATCAGGTACAGGCTAGTGTTCTCCTTAGGAAGGCTCTTTGTAGCAGCCATACAATAGTTCTGCTTACATCCTATTGGCCAGAATGTATCACCTGCCCACACTTAGCTTCAAGGGAAGCTGGGAAACACATTTTTTATTTGGTACAGCCCTATGCCTCGCTACTGTGTAAGAATAGAATATTGGATATGGGGGACGACTAGCAGTTGTTTCCACAAGCACCATTTGACTTTTGGACTACTGTTCTAACTATGATCAGAGTAAAATCTAAACGCAAACCAAACACAACACAATGTGTTGTATGGTGGTTAAGCTCAGGCTCTAGAGTCAGAAGGCTGGGCATTGAATCCTCGATTATCCAGCAACTGTGTGATAACCTCCGGGCCTCCATTTCCTTATCTGTAAAAGAGGAATAAAAATTGGACTAAGATCATTGGTTGATGTGATGATTGAAGGAGGTGATACTAAAAATGCTTACATGTAGTAAGCATTCCTTAAGTGTTTGTTGTTGTTGTTAGCATAAACATTCTACAATTATTAAAAGAAACAAGTACCTAAACCTTAGATATCTTTCATCAATAAATGAAAGAGAAAGGCTAAGATAAACAAAAGAACAGTTGAATCTCTAGGAAGCATTTAGAGACTCATTCAGGGAATAGAACAGAAGATTAACAAATTTTAATAAATAGTCTTAGTAATAGTCTAGAAAATACTGCTTACATAAAATAAGAAACATATGCATGAAAAAGGACAACCAGACAGTATTAGACACAACCAGCACACCTAACATATGGCCTCAGATTCTCTGAGTCTAGCCAATCTCACAGTCACGCACCGTTTTGCTCTGCCTCAGCTCCAAGTACAGTTGCAGAAACTGATAGGTCCAGTTTCAACCACACAAAGCCAACTAGTTACACACCCATCATTTCTGGCTCCTCCCACCCCTTTGGGAAATGCTGTGGCTTCTGGCTTCCCACAGAGCCTACTTCCAAAGAAACCAAAGGAACCAGCTGATATGACGAGCATTAGAGGTGAATTAACTCCCACCAGCGTGAACTTTGACCATTAGTGATGGGAGGAAGGAGGAAGCTGGACTATAGGAGATGGAATAAATATAAGTGCACTAGTTTCCTCTTTTTTTGAATATGAAAATTAAGACATGTTCTAAATTCTGTATATTAAAAAATAAAGACTAACATATAGTATTTTCAAAGCCACAAAATTAATCAGTAGGAAAAAAACCAAAAGAATACATATAATTAACAAAAATTGGGAGGTTGGTAGGTAAAAATGAGCTAGCAAGGAGTCAGTAGCTGTACTCTGAAGTTGATAAATTAAGAACTAAAGGCATGAATATATTATTTAATGTTATAATGGTAACTGCCAGTAAAACAAATGAAAACTGAATATGTTAATATGGCAATTCTTTCTACTTAAGTAAGACTCCTAGTAAGACTAGGAGGTATGGAAAAGAGATTTAATTCTCATATTACTATTTGATAAAAATTCACAGTGTTTGGATAGTATATTTACATAGCTTCAGCTATAATTTACTTTTTTAATTATGAAAGAACACATATAGAATCTCATATTGGCTGTCATGGCGGGAAGAGGTTTTGTTTTGTTTTAGTTTCACTTTGTATATTTAGCTTTGTGTTGCTTGTCATGTGTTATATTTCCTAATAAAGTTGATATAATAACATACCACAATGCACAGTGGTTAAAAGTTAAATGACATAGTGTATGTCAATCATTTAGCCCAGTGCTTGGTGCTGCTCAATAAATAGTGTTTATTATTATCATCTTGGTATTGCTGATCTTCAAGGGTGTAACTTTTAAATTCACTAAATCACATTCCACCTAAAACAAGTGGGTTTTGGCAAACCAATCTAAAGGATTCATTCCTTCTATCAACTCAGAGTACAAAGATTTCCCAGATCTTTATGGCAAATGCCAGTTCCCACCATCGTTTGTGACATGACTCTGAGCCTTGGTATCCTCATCTGAGAAATGGGGGCAACAATATCTAGCCCAGCGGTTGTGGGGAGATTAAATGAGATAATGCATTTAGAACATGGCTCATAGTAAATTCTCAATGTGTGAAATTCTATCTTTGTTGTTGTCACAAGGAGCTGCATGGCCACACCCAGCTAGCGTCTGGAAATAAGGAAAGAGAAATGCCTTGACAAGCACTCAAGCCGATCACAGACCCCTTGAGAACCTTCTCTGTGACTGGAAGCACCATGCCTCCATCTTCAAAAGCCCGGAAGGCTGCAATCTTTGCTAGGATATGCTGCCTCCCTGTGGAATTTCACAGACACAGCCCTGAGACAGGCAAACTTCCAGCCCAGAATTCCAATGCCAAGTCAGTCTCAGGAAGATTCCTTTGGTTTCCTAATTGTTTTGTTCATGTATTATTAATAGTCAAGTCTTTAAGCAAATGTCACCTTCCCCACGAGTCCTACCTGGACTACCCTGTTTACAATGACCCCACGCTGCTCCCAATCCTTTTTAAGCTGCTTTCGTTTTCCCCCTTTACATTACATTTATCACTAACATACTATATGATTCACAAGGGCAGAGGGCTTTTTTTGTCTAATTTGATCCCAAGTGCCTAAAACATAAAAGAAAGACAATAAATATTTATTGAATGAACGAATGCTTTCTCCTGTAACATGGTCTAAAATGCTTGGGAACCTTGAAAATACAGTTTTCCTTTTTTGTGCTGAATGTATGCCTAGAAGGTCACAGCCAAAGGTGCCAGATATGTTGCTTTTCTCTAAAACAATTCAAATGTCATAACTGGAATCATTTCAGCAACTCTATCTCTGGTTCCTGCTAGAGGACCCAAGCAAACCACTCTCTGTATTTGATCAGCAGTAGAAATGCGGTGGCACATATGCAAGTTCAGTTTACACTTTCCCAAACGGACCGTGCTGTGTAGGGGTGGGCTGGGGGTGCGGTGGGGGTATAAATGTGGAGGAAGAACTAATTTTTTTTCTCTGATGGTTAGATGGTAAGAAGAGGGAAGAAGAAATATGATGAATCTTCAAGTTTTAATCTCTTAGCCAACATGGAAAACATTTTAAACTGGGGTTTTAAAAATACACTTTTATTTAAAACAAAACAAAACAAAACAAAATAAAAAACACCACAGTCCAAATGGGATGGGTAGATCTGAAAGATACAGCCCCTTTCTAGTTTAACAGAGCCAAGTTGTGCATGCGTGTATTGTAGTGGGTAAGGCTTTGTAGTCAGCTGGGTTCAAATCCCACCTTAAGACCTTGGACAAGTCACTTTAGCCCTCCCTGAGCCTCAACATCCTAATCCATAAAATGGGCATCACCAAGTCCATCTCACAAGATTATTGTGAGGATTAAATGAGCTAATGGATTTATAATACAAGGACCAACCAGTTGGTGTTCCCCAAATCTTCAGCTCTTTGAGTCATTTTCATATATATATATATAAATCCTAGCACAAATTTGCCCTCCCATCTAGTGTGAAACCCAGGGACCTCTGGGTATTTTTGGGTGGGGGTGGGACAGGAATTGCTTTTCTCTTGTTTCATGTTTCCTCTGAATTGTAACTTGTCTTTTACTGCTGCTTTCCTTTCCCTGTCCCATGTTAAGTAAATGTGGAATATTTAATTACCCAATCCCACCAAGAGTCAGTTAACACAGGGCAACCGGGTGGCTCCTGCCTCATAAAGGAGTGACAGAAGTGGATTCTCTCTCAACACGATACAACAATCAAGTAAACCTACCTGTTCTTTATGTCACCTTAGACATTCTATCATGGAAATTTGCCATTGGGTTTATCACTGCTGGGGATCGCCCCCTTGCCACACTCTTTGACCTCTCCCACTTGTTCTTTCCCATAGTCACCCATGGCATCTTCCTGAATTTTTGTGGTTCCAACTTTTCTGTCCTCACATTAAATGAATACTGTACCTACCCATCTCTGCTTTTCCCAAAATTTATTAAGTTGCTCTGTTCTGGAAGAAGCCATCTAACTGAGGAGCTTCACTCTCTGGCATGGCAAAGCAGCCACATAAACTACAATATGCATCTGCTCTTTAACTTGACCAAAATCTCAGGTCTGGCTCATTATTCCCATTGCTCTCTGCATCAAGATGGAAGCAGTAGATATATTTGTTCTCCCACAGCTATAAATTACACCCATACCCCTAGAAAGTTCTTTGATCGTTGTTATGTTAGACTGGATCTATGAACGTCTTTCCTCTGCACATTGCCACACACATAGCACATGTTCAATAAATGGTACCCCTTGTTATGATGCTCCTCTGAGGCAATGTATTTGCAGTTCTAAGAGCAGAAGGCAGAAAGCAAAGCCAGGTAGGATCTTTACAAGGGGCAGACGAGACAAGTAGTGTCTTAGTTTGGATTTCCCTGAAGCAAGACATGAGCAAGGACTTAGGTGCAGGTGGTTTATTAGGGGTCCAGGAAGCAGCAGGAGGGAGTGAGGAGAGTGAGACAAGGAAAGGGAGGGAAAAAACCCTATAAAGGGTGCATTATAAGTGGGTTAGCACTCTGGGCAACTCGGGCTCAGCTGTGCTGGGGGTCCTCTGAGAAACCCGGACAGGGAGGCTGGGAGGCATTTTTCTACTAACTCCTGACCTTCACTGATTGATTGGGTGTTGCCTGGGGACGGGGAGGCATTAACCCTTCTTTAGCCCTGCACTTCTTGGCTTCTCCTGCTGGAAATGAGTCGTTTCCAGGGCACTGGAGTAAGCCCCAAGGCCAAGGAGCAGAACCACGCAGGCACTTGAAGTAGCAAGCTGGCGCGTGCTGGACACCGTGTTCCATGCTCCAGGTGGATGCGGAGGTGGGCGGAAGGGGAACGGAGCAGGCCGAGACCCGCATCTCCACCAGGAATAAAGGCAAAACCACCCTTTGCTCTTAGTTCTGACTTGGCTACTAAAAGTTGTTCCACTTTGAGTAAGAACTTAAGTTTTCTGTGCCTTTAACAATTTATTTTCTATTAGAGGAAAGGGAAAAGAGCTTCATTTATTGAGAGCAGATATTATGTATCAGACAATCTCCCAGGAATTGCAAAGAATTATCTTGGTCTTCACAAGTACCAAGAGAAGTGATATTTTCTTCCATCTACAGATGGGAAAAACAACACCCAGAGAGCAAAAGGTATATAAACCCAAGCTACTAATGAAAAAACTAGGCTTTGAGTCCAGGCCTTTAAATGTAAATTCCAAAACCCTTGCTCACAAAGATGAAATGGGGAAAACAATCCCAATCCAATAATAAAGGGCAACATTGATTGCAGAACACACTACAAGGGAAACTAAAGCCCTCTCAAAATGCTTCCCTCCCTCCCTCCCTCCATTCCTCCCTTCCTTCCATTTAAAACCCTGCTCAGAGCCTCACTCCATCCTTGCTACTTGTAATACCTGCAGCCAAGAAGCAGGGGGTATTTTATTCAAGTTCACACAGGGCTTAAACTCTCTATACTGCGGTGGGGACCAAAAAGGGCCTGAGAATGAGGAGTCAGGGAAGCTAGGAGGTGGATAACTCATTTGCTAATGAGCCTTGGGCAGCTCCAGATTTATCTTGCTCAGCTCCACACACACATACACGCACACACACCATCTGCCTAGCCTTTCCAACCCAATAGGATGAGCTATGTAGCTATATTAGAAGCAGGATTTGCAACACTCTCCTGTTTCCATTACTTGCTGGGCCACAAGAAACCTTCTGCTGGACCAGACCCGGAACTAGTAGAATTTATTTGGATGTTTCTCTGTTTTTCTGTTAACTTTCCTTTTCAAGGGGGATTTTTATGAGTCATTTGCTGGCTTTTCTTCTCCTAAGTCATCTGATTTCCATTTAGATTTTGCTCTGGCTTCAAGATGCATTTTCTTTTACAGCCATTTTAGTTGGACTTAATTGGTCTGGTTCAGGCTCTCATTGAAGTTTTATGTTTCTGCTTGTTTTATAAGTGTTGGGTTTTTGAAATTCATTTGGCTTGGCCAGGTCCAGATTTTCTTGCATCTTTTCTCACTTTTCACTCCTTCTCACTTCCCTATTGGGTTTTGCAATGGGCCAACTTGACTCTTAAATCTTCATTGGCTATTTCACTTGGCTTGGTTTTTCCTAGCTGCATTTTACTGTCTTTTAAAAAAAACTTTTTATTTTGAAATAATTTCAAACTTTCAGGACAGTTGCAAAAATAATACAAAACCCATACAAAACTCCAATATACCACCAACCCAGATTCCCAGATCCACTGGCTTTTTACATTTTGTCGTATTTACCAAATCATTCTGTTTGTCTACCTACTTATCTTTTTTTCTAAACATTTAAGAGTAGGTTGTATACATCATGCTCCTTGAACACTTAGTATTTCCATGTACAATTCTTAAGAACAATGATATTCACTTATGTAACCACCTTAAATACATTTACTGTCTTTTAAGTGTTTAATATCTCACCTCATATGCTTTGCTTGTTCTTCTCTTGCTTTTGGAATTTGCTGAGGAGTGATGGTTCTTTCGGCCTCAGTAAGAGGCTCTCAAAGTAGGGTAACCATATGTCCCCACTTGTCTTGGGTAGTCTGGGTTTGGCCTATTGTTCTTGTGTCCTGTGCAAGTATCCTTTTGAAAATGTCCCAGTTGGATAATAAGTTACATGGTCACCCCATCTAAAAGTGTGTTTGCACTACTGCAATAAACAGATCAGGGTTTAATATACGGCTTCTCTGCTCTGGGTCCTGGGCCTGGAGCCACATCTATCATATGTTGTTTTCTATGGGTTTACCTACAGCCTGGGAAAGTTCTTTGTTTTTTCTTTTTCTTCCTAAGGTTATATTTCAGGGTAAAGTTGTTGATTTACCTTGTGGTTAAATTTAAACTTGTGATTGGGTATCCATGTAGAACGCGTCCTTAGGAAAGGATAGAAACAGATCGGAAGTGGGAAATGGGAAAAGGTGGAGAAAGGCACAGCACTATACTTATTTATTTAGACTAACTTTATGAAATTAAAGCTGCAACATCTTAAATTCTGTTTCAATATTTTTCAGGAATTCTGGGGGCCCCTCCCTCCACTCATGGTTTTGGATGTGGATGGTTGACGTGGATTTCAGTCTCAGCTTCATCTCTCATTAATTGTCCAATCTCGGGCAAATTACTAAAGCTCTTCTAGTCTTCCTTTGCCACTTGGAAACGGGGATAAAAATACTTGACCTCTCAAATTGTTGTGAAGATTAAATAACATAATGCATGTGAAAAGTCCTGGTACCCAGGAGGTGCTCAGCAGAAGTCCAGGGCCCTTTCTTTGTTATTAGCAAAGGGTGAAGGGTCAGTTTCTGATAGTTTTGAATGGGGCAGAGCCAGGTATGCCTTCCCAGGCCAGACACAGCGCAGCTTCAGCTGCCGCCATTCATGTTGCCAAGTAAGTGAATGGGCCCCTGTTCCTGTGCAGTTCCCTGGCCCTCAGTTCACAAATTTGAATGGCTCACACCAGAATTCCTGGGATGAACTCATTAAAGTGATGAAAGTGCAGGTTCCACTCCTGGAGAATCTATTTCAATAAATCTGGAGTGGGTCACTTAATTTTCGTTTTTTAACAGTCTCCCTGGGTGAATCTTATATGCGTCCAAGCATGAGAATCGCCAGACCCTTTCATCATCTGTGATCTTTGCCTTCGAGCCAGACTTTGGTTATCACAATGAAAACTGTCAGCAAGTTCTTTAACTGGATACTAGCGATGCCTTATACTTGTACGCACTCAGTCTTCACAGGCGTCCTCTCCAGTTGGCAGGGTGCTGTTCCCATTTTACAGGTGCAACAAGTGAGGTCCAGAGTTTGTCCATGGTCCCACACCTCTCCAAAGGTGGAACCAGGGCTCACTTCCTGACTTCCTGACATTCATCTACCGAGATTTTCCTTCCTCTGGAAATAAAATAATTCTCACTGTTCTTTGTATGTATCTTTTCTTTGTTTCTGCTTCTTGGAGATTTTTAAATTCTTTCTATCCCGACTTCCTTTTTCTCTGCTTAAAACTTTGACTCCTTTCCTTCAAACATCACCATTCTTCTTCTTCATTTGTAACACACTGTTTTCTCTAATGGAGCAGCCAGAGGTAGAAAATAATCCTTACAATGGAAGCATATGCAGTCCTTAAAAAGAGAGAAAGGGAAAGGACAGTTTAATACATTGAGGAGATGAGAAAAGCAGGTCATAGAAGACATTTAAGTATGTGTACATGACAATAAAGTTATGGAAGTATGTTTATAAATACATGGAAAAGATACAAAACAAACTGTTACTGTGGTGCCCTCTGGGAAGGGTGAACAACTATTCCAGTTTGCCTGGGACTGAATGAGTTCCTGGGCTATGGGACTTTGAGTTTTAAAACGGGGGCCACCTGAAAAGAGTTGATCACCCTACCTCTGGGCAGTGATGGGCTTGGAGGCGGGGTGGATGACGGGCAAGTGGAGTTAGAAACTGCGGCCTTCCACTCTTTCTCTTAAACACCTCCACAGACTTCAGGAAGTTGTAATCGCTGCGCATATAGACTTTGAAATACAACTGCTGGGATTCTGCTCTGGGCTCAACAGTTAGAAGCTGGTGAACTGGGGCAAGGACTCTGGGCATCAGTTGCCCCCTCTGCTGAAACAGGGTTAGTAATAGAAATTACTCCCATAGAATTCAGAGAATTACATAAATTAATTTGCTAAGAATGTTATTGGACACATAGCAGGTACTTAGAAAGTAGTAGATATGATAACATATCTGTGTTGAGTATTTTATAAATGGCATTTATTAATTTCATAATTTAAAAATTGCAATGTCTTTTTTTTTTTTTTTCCATTTCAGGGAAACGAGACTTAAACAAAGAAAATAATCCTCTGATATCCTTGCCACAGATCAATGCTGTAACTCTGTCTCTGTGTATGATTCTCTATGTATCATCTTTTAAATATTTTCCACATCTGTTCTCTTTTACTTTGTTATTAAATAAATATGTTTGCCTGCAATCAATCTCAGTTCTCAAAATACAAAGCAGATCTTCTTTTGTCACATGCTGGAATGTGCCCTATCCCCTAAGATCTTCTTACTTGCTTATTTAAGCAGGGACTCTCTTCTTTATTCAATAGAATGGGATAATTGGCCCAAACAAGCAAATTTCGCTTTATTTAACTGCCAACTATAGCAATTTCTTTGTCCTAAAACCTGTTTCTCACCCTGCTTTGAGCAAGACCTAGCAATGGAGGACAATTAACTCATTCATGCACGAGGGTCATGTTTACCCTCCCATAGTCAAGGAAAACTACCTGTTTGCTTAACCTGAGGTCCCTGAGTTAAGCCTGTTAGAAAAACAGGCCTGCTTGAAGGTCACAAGTATGCGAACTTTGTTCCTCTTGGGTTTCCTCAAAGATAACAGTCTCTACGTCTCAAAGTTTTCAGTGGGACTGTGGGATTTAAACTTAGGAAAGTATAGCTATTTATTCGAGCTAACAAACATTTATTCTCCATTCTGGGGGTTCATGAGTTTGCTGCTTCTTCATAAGTTGGCTTTAAGACCCTCTTGCATAGTTGTGCTCTTTAAACAACACAGTCCCCCGACCCCCTTTGTTTAGTCAACACAAATGCCACCTGTGCAAACTGCCAAGCTCTTTTTCTTACCTTCGCATTAACTTGCTTGCTGTTAAGGAGTAGATAATAGAGCATAATGGTGGAGAATTCAGGCTTTGGAGACAGACTGCCTGGACCCACCTGGGCTGTGCAATATCAGGCAAGTTATTTATGCTCCTGGTACTGTGGTTGCCTTGTTTGTAATGATAGTGATATCTTAGCTTACAGAGTCATCGGAGGAACAAATGAAATAGTGAACAAACAGGCCCTAACTTTGACAAGTATATGCATTTTTATCACAGGAACTGGGGGTTTTGAAACTCTCTGTAACGGTGGTAGGCCAATGGGTAGCCGCCTGGTATTTATGTCTGCCCAGCTCCCTTACTCCCTTTTTCTGGTAACCCAATTCATTCTTTGGAGGACCAGCATCCTGGGCACAGAGCTGTTCATTAGCCCAGGCCTGACCAATCAAGGCCTTGTCCTGGATTTTACAAATAGATACTCTAATGATGATGATGATGACAGTGATGATTGTGATAGCCAACCCTTACAAAACACTTCGTATGTGCCAGGCCCAGTTCTAAGCATCTTACATTTCTTAACTCACTTAACACTCATGACAACCCTGGGAGATAGGTACTACCAGTATCCCCATTTTGCAGATGAGGAAACTGAGGTGCAAAGAGATTAAATATACTGCTCAAGATCACACAGCTGGTAAAGTAGCAATGCCCAGAGGTCTTTTTCCTCACCACTTTCCAATACTGCCTTGCCAGTTTAAGAGAATTCCTCTTTCATCCGGAGACCCTCACTGGTGATAGAAGCCTGGGGCTATCTGAAGCTGCGTACTGCCTTCTCCCTTGCCACGGAGCGGAAGGCTACCTGTAACAGGAGGGAACCAGGTCAACACACAGAGGAGATAAGAAGGGAAGAAGGAAGCCTGAAGGAGACAGACAGAGACAGAAAGAGAGAGAGAAAGAGAGAATAAACTGATGACATTGTATGAGTTCTTGAAATCAGTCCTTCAGGTCAGCTCTGTCCCTGGGCTTATTAGTTTTATGAGATAATGTTTCTGTTTTTAATTTTTATTGTAGCAATATAAATATAGCACAAAATATCCCATTTTAACCATTTGTAAGTGCACAATTCATTTGTATTAATTACAGTCACAACGTTGTGCTACCATCACCCCCATACATTTCTCAGATCTCTCATCATCGCCAACAGAAGCTCTTTGCCCTTTAAGCGATAACCCCTGTAACCGTTGGGGAATTTGTAATTATGAATTCCAAAAATATAATTGGATCACGCCTGTAATCTAATCTGTTAATCTGGGCATGATTGAATTATGATTAGGGCGTTGACTGGGCCATGTCAGTCAGTAGGGCATTGAGCCCCACCCCCTGGTGGGTGGGGAATTGAATATAAAAGGCAAGGCAAAGAACAGAGTTGAA
>JAQZBX010084738.1:0-13217 GCA_029593785.1 Cabassous unicinctus | reverse complement strand
TGGCACTGCTAAGTAGACTTCCTTTCCTTGTGTACTTTTTTCATTTTTGGGCCAGGCTGGGGATGGGCCCTTCAGCCACCTGAGCCAGTGTGGCTCGGGGGGGCAGAGGAGAGGTTCAGAGACAAAGGAACTGTGCAGGGTGGCCCTGGGCATGAGCATAGCCCTCAGCCAGAGTTCCTGAGGACTGTGTTCTTTGGGGGGTTGGTAGGAAATTCTCAAGGGCATCTGGCCCCCACCCCTGCCTTTACTAGGGTGGGCTGAGTGGAGGTGGTCTGAGGATGGGGAGGGCATGGGTGGTGCTGTGTGCATTGTGGGGTGCCTGAGGCTGGTGCTGCAGTGACTGTTCTCTGTGTTGGCAGAGTGGGCCCCCAGCCTGAGAGGTGATGCACAGCTACCTGGTGCTGATGCAGGATAGTGGGGACTCTTGTCCACCAGCCATGGAGATGTTGGCCCTTGCAGGAAGGCTGTGTTGGGACCTGCAGGATGACCTTGCCCAGGCAGAACCCTTGCTGGAAGCCCTGCTGTAAAGCCTGCTCCACCTGCACCTGCTGGACAGTGAGGACATGGTTCTGATGTATTTGCACATGCTGGCCCAGCAGGAGCAGCACCAGGCCACCTGCCAGCTCCTGGAGGTGGGCCTGGGACAGAGGGGCAGGAAGGCAGGGGGCAGTGTCATCAGCTAAGTCAGGTGGTCTGCGGCAGCCTCTCTGAGGAGGTGCCCCTTGCATTGAGGCCACCATGCCAAGAGCAGGAATGATTCCAGCCTGTGAAGCTCAGTTGGGGCAAATAGAGAGGTTCTGTGAAGGGTTCCTGACATCTCCAGGCAAGTGAGTACATGGTGAATCTACCATCCCAGAGGCCTGGGCATCAGACACAGTGTTGGGTTCCCAAAGTTGTGGGGACCCCTGTCCAGTGAGACCAGGGCTTATCTAGTATCCTAGAAAGAACACTGCACAATTCTCAGTGTTTCCAGAAGAAATTCTGGCATCTTCATCAAAATGGACCCAACAACATTGGTTCAGTGAGTGCCTGTGGCAATAAAGTTCAGCATGGGCATGTTTTCAGAAGCCCATCCTTTGCCTTCTCCTTGCAATGTTCTCCCGTGGTAGGATGAGGCTCAAAACTGCTCAACTTGTGGGAGAATTGAGGGGGTCCAAGAAGTGTGGGCCTCTTGGGGGTGATGTGAGCATGTCCTGTGGCCCATTTCATTAACCAGCTCCCTACAGGGCCTCACTGCTGGTGGGTGGCAGGGATGGTGCCCTGGAAATTTTCTGCCTTGACCACTTGGCCACTCAGGGGCTTTTGTAGACAGCAGAAGTAGGATTCACCCCAAAGCCCTGGTCCCTGACCAGGTTCTGGGAGGTCAGGAAAAAACATTCCATTTCTCACGTACTCCAGGAGGACAACGGCAGCCAGGGTTTAGCATGCTCTTCTCAGCAGGTTTCCTGGGCACTTCTGCGAGGCAGCCAGGAGCTGGTGCTGCTCTGGAACCACATCCATTATGAGCTGAACAGAAAGAGACTGGGTGTGGCCACACTGACCTCTGTGCAGAGGTTCCACTGCAGGAAGAGGTAGGATCCCCCAAGAAGATAAGCACTGGATGTGGATTGTGCTTACCCGATGGGGCTCCCTGAGGAAGGGTTTGTGCTGGGTGTGGGTTTGTGCTAACTTCACAGGGCTCCCCCAGGAATAGGTGTGCACTGGGCATGAGTTTGTATTCACCTCACTGTGTTCCCCCACGAAGAGGTAGGCTCTGGGCATGGGTTGGTGCTTACCAGACTCAAACTCCCCCATGGCCCAGGGGCTGAAATCCCAGAGGTGGGCCAGGAGAACCCAATGCAGTGGTAACAGTCAGAACATATCAACAAGTGTCCCCTTAGCCAGTGTTTCTCCAGCACCCAGCATATGCCCTTTTTGAGTGACACTTGTCACCTGCTCTGTCAGTTGAGGTCTGGCTGCAGAAGCAGGACCCACAATGCAGGGCAGTTGGGGGCTGAGAAGCATTGGTCACAGATGCTATCACCTTGGGCTGGCATGGTGGCAGGCACTGCCAGGACAAGGCCAGGGTACAGGAGGGGCTTTTCATCCTGGAGGGGTCAGCAACTGTCCAGGTAGCGGGTAGACTGTGGGGGCCACATGGTGTCTGTGTATGAGGGGGGTGGTTTAAAAAGTGTAAGAGCTATTCTCTGCTTATGGGCCACAGGAAAACAGGTCATGGGCCAGGTTTGGCATGCAGGACCAGTTTGCCTTCCTGTCCTGGAGGAACAGCAGGAGGCTTCTGACACAGTGCTCCTGGCCAAGCTGTCCACAACCCTGGGCACTGGGGGAGACTGTGAGAGGGAGCAATGGAGTTCCATTTGGGTGCGTGATGTGTAGACCTCCATGGGGGTTGTTCAATAGGCACATGGATATCAAGGCTTCAGAAGCCAGCTATTTGTACATCACTTTTTTCTTATGGAAATTTCCAGTATACACAGAAGTAGAGAGAATAGCAGTGGGAACTGTCATCCTGATTTAATGGCTGTCAACAATTAGCCAGTGTTGTGTCAGCTTGTGCTCAAACCTGGTGTGGTAAGAGACAGAGAGAGAGGGCTAAGGGCTAAGACCCTACTTCTCTACCTTCAGGGACTCATCCTTGAACTTTCCAGACACAGCAGTGAGAGGATGTGTCAGCAGAGGGGGCCAAGAGGGCATGGTGGGTGAGATAAGAGGGACATCAGAAGGGCATGGTGTTCTGGAAGCCAAGCAGATGAGATCTGTCCAGGAAGCTTATTGGATGGAGGTGGCTGGTGAGCTGGGCCATGATGCTGTAGTGTGGCAGGTGGGACAGAGTGTGCCACAGAGAGTGGGGGCACATGGAGTTGGCAGCAGGAGCCTAGATCATTATGAGAGGTGCTACCAGAGTGGGGAGCAGCATTGTGGGGCAGATAGAGGGGTTGGGGAGAAAGGAGATGGTAATATGCAAGATGGGAGATCTCCAGACCCCCAAGTTAAAGGAATGACTCAAAGAAAGACATGTTGTTAAAAGGGGGTGGATATTTGGGGAGTCCTCAACGAGGCAGTGGTGCATGTGGGACAGGAAGGCACTTCTAGCTTGGTTACTTTCCATCACTGAGAAATTAGTGCCAAGGTCCTCAGTGGTGAGGATCAATGGGGGTCATGGGGGCTGAAGGGAGAGCAGGAGGATGAAGGCATCATTGAAGCAGAGGGGCAGCTGTCCCCTGAGAAGGTATTTGCTGAAGACTCACTGGCAGTTGTGCCTTCCCTGAATGGGAGTGTGTGGCATGGATGAGTGGGACCACCTCAGGGTTGTAAGGAGGGAGCAGGGCAGAGGGGTTGGGTGTGGTGTGTTGGGGGTTGTACTTCCCAAGGCCAGGAGTGGAGTGTGGTGTAGGGGCAAGTGGTGAGCACAGTGATGGCACTGAGGGCCCAGGAATTCCAGTACTTGCAGGTGCACAGGAGCCCAAGAGGGGGTGCCCAGGGAGCAGGGCTGGTATGGGGGTGGGGGCTGTAGTCACTGGCCATGGGGGCTGCATCCCATCCTGCCCACTGGTGCCAGGCAACAAGGAGGGTGCAGGATGAGGCTGGGGACCGCACAGGATGAGCCATCTGAGGGTCATTTACATAGCAGGAGTGACCACAGGAGAAGGTCCCAGTCAGGATCCCAGGAACCCAGAGGGTTACAGCAGGGAGGTGACAAGGGGGAGGAGCTGAGGTGGCCAGGGTGGGAGAATGCTCTGGGATGGAGGATGCTGCAGCCCCAGCCCCAGCACAGCTGCAACTGGAGCAGGCCCTGAGAGGAAAGAGAGGAGAGTGGCAGGTGTGCAGGTGCTGCTTCCATCAGGCAGCAGGTGAGGGAATTCGCTGGTGGAGGCCATTGCCTCAGGTGACTGGTCCTGGAGAGTGTCAGGGAGTTCAGCCCCAGGGCACAGCTCCAACCAGAGGTGGAGAATCCCAGGAGCCATTGACTGGGCTGAATAGTCCACTCCCTCAGTGTACCCTCACTCCATGTTCCCCACTCTTGTTCCCCCCACTCCTCTTCCTGCTCACTCCTAGTGCTGCCCACTTGTGGTCCCAGCACTCAGCATCCTGCCCCCTCACGTTCTGCCCAGGCTGGGATCCACCCACTCTGGGTCCTGACCACTCCAGCTTCCTCCAATCTGGGTCCTGTCCTCTCAGGGTCCTGTCCTTTCTGGCTCCACCCTCAGTGACTCCCAGGGGAGCAATGGCTGAATAACTGACAGCTGATCCTCTGCCCACACACACAACAACTCTTCCACAGAAAGGAGCTGATTGCCAAGCTTGTGCATGGGGGCAGTGGGCAGGGTCTTGGGACCCCATGAAGTAGCCAGGCTCAGGAGTGGGCCTTGGGGTGTCAGGAGCCCTGTTGTGTCCCTAGACCTGTAGCCCTCCCCTGGGGTCTGCAGGTGGCCAGCACCTATGCCTGTGCACCTCTGAGTCTATGGGAGGCAGCTGGTCACACCTTCTCCCCACACTGAGGACAAAGAGGTGGAGGGGGAGAGGGTAAGCAGAATTGGGGGTCCTTGTTCTCATAACTTTCCCCCTCACTGTCCTTGTCTAGGAACCCACCCCCTCTTCCCTCTGCCCAGAGGGTCCAAAGAGCCAGAACTTCCCCAGAGAGGTTTACCAAAAGCTGCAGGATTTCACCTTGGGTTTGGGCACCAGCCCTAACAAGGCCCAAAGGGTGAGAGTGGAGGGTGGGACTACTTCCCCCAGGCTGTGCTCTCCCTGGCCTGCTCCTCCCCAGGATGCCCCCTAGAAATCTCCCCCCTAGAATGTTCCACTGTAGACAGCTCCCCAGGAGGTTCCCCCACAAGCTGCTCCCCTCTAGACTGCTCCCCACACAAACTGCTCCCCAGGGTGCTCCACCCCAAACTACTCCCTCTCAGGAAGCTCCACCGGAATAGTCCTCCCCTAGAGTGCTTTCTGATTTGGCTGTCCCTCCATGGGGAGCTCCTTATGGACAGTCTGAACCTCAGGAAGTTCCTCCAAGCTGTGTCTCCTCCAGGATGTTTCCCTTAGCATGCTCCCCTCAGGTGTCTCCCTCCAGGGGTATCCCCTTGAGGGGCTGACTCAGGTCCCCTGGGAGTTCCCCACCTACAGTTGAGCTCATGGTCCCAGGACAGGGGCTCATGTTTGATGGGCATCCCTGCCCCAAATGGAGAATCTGCACACACAGAGGCTTTGTTTTGCCACATGGAGCCAAAACATTGACAGTCAGCTGGTTTCCACCCGTGTGCCTTAAGCATCTCCTGTGTGCAGGCCCTGAGCACTTACCACGTGGGGGGAAGGAGAACAAGCAAGGGACCACCAGGGAAAGAAGCCTGTGAGGAGGTGTGAGCCCAGCAGGCAGGGGTCCTGCCCATCAGGGGCCACCATGCATGGGACAGGAGAGAGCCAGAGGGGCAGGCAGGCCTCACTGGAGGAGGAGAAGGCCTCATTCCATCCTGGGTATTCTTTGAGCTCTGGTCCTACCATAGAGAGAAAAGCCACCAGGTCAGGTGCAGAGGCCCTGGGGGCTTGGCCACACATCGGGAAACCCATGGATGGAGGTGTGCCCCACTGCTGATGGTTTGTGCCATCCACAAGGGAGTCATTCTGCCAGCCCCATGACACTGGGGCTTTTCAAATGGTCTCTGGGTGCTAGCTAGGAGGTGGCACCTGGGCAGCAGGGGCTGTTCCCATGGACTCCCCACAGGTGTGTCTCTTAACTTGTTAAGATGGATGCTTGGTAGTAAACTTGTGAATGTGCAGGTGGGTGGCCCTCCAGCTCCCCAACAATTTGCCACATCTGCCCTTGGAGAGATGAGGGTAGATTTAGACTGACTGGGCATCTTGTTGTCCTGCGCAGGAGCACCGGGCATTGGAGACAAGCTTGGTGGTGGAGCAGGTCTGCAACTTGTTTGCCAACTTACGCTGTCACTGAAGATCCCTTCCCCTGAGGTCAGAGCAAGGCCTTCCACAGCCATCAGGCAACCCCCAAGCTCATGCCCTGTTTAGGGACAGGCCTGTTCTGTCAGGTGAGTGGTGTGAGGGCTCAGGTTCCTCAAGGTTTGTGGGTGGGCTGCTGGCATCTAGCAAGCTTCACATTCACCCTGTGTCCCTCTGTTAGGCAAGGACAATGCACCACTTGCAGGTTTAAGGGTTTCCCTGTGGCTAGATCTCACCATCAGGTGTTGTTAGGTCAGTTTGTCATCACGGAGTGAGAATAATGTAGCTGAGGCTGTAGTCAGATTGAGCTTTGAGGCTTCTGAGTGATGGAGTATTGGCCAGGTGGGGCTGTAGCAGCCACTTTGTGTTTAGAGCTTCATATGAAGCCAGAGCCAAGAGTTGGGTGGGAGATAGGGTCATGGTGCTTTCTGCCAGAGGGAGGGGACCATTGAACCCAGTGTCATGGTTTGGAGGTGTCCAGGATTCATAATTCTGGTTTGTTGGTTAAGACAGAAGACAGACCAAGCAATAAAGAACAGTGGGTTGAAGCAGTGGTGATACCCTCTTCCAACCAGTGGATGATCTTACCTGCTCAGAAGTCCTAACTATGCTGGGGAAGGAGGCAGGGCATTAGAGTTCCTAGCCTCCCCTCCCTCTGACTCTGCCTTGCTTTCAGCAGGAAGTCAGGGATGTGACCTCCTGCAGACCTCGGAGGCCACCCAAGGACTGTAGGAACTGCTGGCCCTGGTCTTGGAATTTCCTAGAGAGGAGACCCTCTCAAATTCTCTGGCTCCCAGGTACTGTTCTCTCCATGGCCAGTGGGACCACCTCACCTATTCAGACCCTGCTCTGCTCTGAGGATGGGACTGCAGGGCTGGGAGAGGGTGGCCCTTGGAGGCTGCGAGGAGAGACAGCTGTACCCTGGAATGGAAGGAGCCCCTGTGGCCACAGGTGGGGAAGCTTCCTTCTAATAATGGAAGAGGCAGACTTAGAAAGAATAGTGTGCAGCTGTCACTATCATATATTTCTCATATTTTGTGTTTTCAAATACCATTGCGTATTTGGTATTCTAAGTTCCTTCTCTCCCCCAGGTGCTGTGTCCAAGTACTGCCCTTGCCCCCTCTGCCCCTCCTTTCCAGCAGTTCAAAGCTGCTGGAACAATAGTAAGGGTGCTGGTGGCCCACACAGCTGGCTGGGCCAGGGCTGGGACCCAAGCCAGGGCGAAGGTCCATCCTGGCCTGCCCATGACCCTATTGTGCATCTGTTCTTACTTTTCCTTTAAATGTTCTGATGTCAGAATCTTTCTGGCTTCCAAGCTAGTTCACTTTCAGGCCTAGACCCACCTTGCTGTGTGACCATGGGCAGTTTCACCTGACCTCACTGTGCCTGTGTTTTCCCACATGTGAATCAGGGCTAGTGATGGGACCTGCTGTTGTGGAGTCACTTTAGAGATTATCAGGGGTTAACCAAAGGCTTGTAGTTCAGTCTGAGAGACAGTGAACATTCAATGTATATTAATTCTGTAAATTACTAGTTACTTGCTGCCTGGTGTGGCTTTAATGTACCATTGTGTGTTGATCCTTTTTGAGGCTCTTGCTAATCCTTCTCAGTTTTCAGTCTTGTACTGGTGCTCCATTTGCAGCCATTGTGAACACAACTGCTAATGAGTTTCAAGTTTCCAGCAACCATATTAAGTGTCCCTGGGGCCAGCCCCTCAGGCCCAGCCTCTAGTACTCTCATCTCATATGCTGCAGGAGGACAGGGGAGCACAGTGTGACTCCTGATGTGTGGGCCCCACAGCCTGTCAGGGCTGAGCCCAGATGGGAACCCAGATTCCCAAATGTGGCTGGAGTCTCTTCCCAGGTGCCAGGCTGCAGGAGCCTCTGCCTACTGAGGAGTGGTGTTTGCTTGTCCCATGGGTCTTTGCAGGGCACCAAGATGTTGGTGAGGGTTTGACCTCCATGCTGCCTATTGGACCCCCTTCTGCCCTGGGCCTGGCTTCTGCCCTGACTGCTAGCAGGGACCTGGCAGACCCCACACTGGTCACCTCATGATCATGGCTGATGTCCCTCACACTGGTGTCATCCATGGAAGTTTATTTCCAGAGTGGGCAGCTGGTCCAAGGCCAGGAGCTGGACTTCATGATGCCCCATCCTGACACTAGTGCAGCTGTGTCCCTCACTGCCCTGGACAATCCCAGCCATACAGTTGGGTCTGCTCTAGACAGGACAATTACTTCTGCACCAAATGCCATGACCTCTTGCCTCTTGTTTGAGAGGCAGAAGGGTGGAAGGGCCAGGATGTTCACTTTCATCCATTGTCAACTGATTAGACCCAGAACCTGTGTCACTGGAACAGAGGCACTTCCCACAGTTATTTCTGATTAAATTTAATATATTTTGCATAAAAAAATATACACATGGCTTAAGAGTAAGACAGTGTAGAAGGAGTCAAAATAAAATAAAAGGAAAGAGCTGCCGCCCCTCTGCTCCCCGCTCCAGTGCCCCCTGATCTCACCTGTTAAAACCTGCTGGACAGAAAGGGTGAGCTTCTTAGAATTCCCAGCTCTCCTGCACCCACTTCCCATGGTAGAAATATCATTATTGTAGTTCTTTTCTAGTTATCATTGTAGCCCTGAATACCTTAAAATACAGCAGGATCTTGTGGCTTCCCACCTGTGAGGAGAAGACTGGCATCCTATCACTAAATTCCCTACTATTCTAAGGTTTTATATATGTACTTATTTTTTCTCTTCAAACTTTTTCCCTGGAATTCCTCATTGCCTTTCTTTTCCTTTACATTATCTACTTTGGTCACATCATTAATTTCTTCTAGAATTTTGAGCTTTCCATCTGAAGGCCTCCCTGCTGGGCACTGTCCTTCTTCCTGTTTCCATCTGGAGTGAGGCCTCCCAAGGCCTGGTGTGGAGCCTCCTGCCTGAGAGATACTAAACTGCTTGTCTGCATTTGCTCCACTTCTTCCTGAGTTGTATCTTCTTCTGTCTCTGGACTCCCTTGTCTTGTTAGAGAATGTCTTCAGTGAATTTTGCAAGATAAGATGCCTGGGAGATAAACTTCTGAGTTCTTATCTCTCCTCACAATTGATTGGAAATTTGGCAGGAACAGAATTCAGAGTTGGAAATACTATTCCCTCAGCAGGGAAAGAAAGGAAGTGATTTTCCATATTTTCCTGTTGGTCTTTCAACTGTCCCCTTTCTTTAACCATTGTAGATTCACATTTGTCTGTCATATTTATCCCTGAGGCTGACTGGGTGCTGGGGTCTGTGAGTGGGGATGTCCAGTCAATGCAGACTTCAGGCTGGGATGATGGGAGCTGGTTTTCACACCAGGGGCCAGCAAACATGAGGAGGTATTTCACTGGTAAAACAAGCTTCCTTGTTCTTCCAATGTCATTCTTGCCATGTCAGTACAATTCTCTGCTGACTGCACAAGCACTGTGATGCATAAGGATGCTTGGCTTGTGATTGTTTCCTGGCTGCCAGAGCAATGGGCTGGCTTGAACAATGGGAATTTATTTACTCATTTTTTGAAGGAGAAACCCACAATCAATGTGTCATGAATGTGATGATTTCTCCCAGAAACTGAGTCATTCTGGAGCTGGCAGCCAGGGATTCTTGATCCTCAGCTTTTCTGTCACATGGTAATTCACATGGCAGCCTCTGCTGGCTTCTTTCTATTCCAGCTTCTGTTGACTTTCACCTTTGGCTGCTTCTTCTGGCTTTCTCTTTCTCTGTGACCTTCCCTATAAGACCTTTAGTAATAGGTCTAAGACCTGTCCTGATTCAGCTGGACCACACATTAACTTGATGTAACCTCATCACTAGACCCACATGATGGATTAAGCTTAAGAACTTATTTTTCTGGGGCACATAGCTCTATATCACCACAGCCAGATACCCCACTTTTGCCCCACCTAGTCCCCTACCCTGTTCCCAAGCTCTATCTCAGAAACCCATTGGCCATGGCCCTTCCATGTGCTTTCTGAGCCTGCAGATGTGTGGACATCTCACACCTGCTGGTCACCTCACCCCTGACCTTACACACCTGTCTGTTCTGGGATGATGGCTGTGTACTTCTCTTTCTCTTGGAAGCAGGAGGTATAATACATTCTTCTATGTTTGAACCAGAGATGGTCAAATTATCACTTATGATATGTTCCTTTTACCTGAGAGGGCCTTTATTTTCAGGGAAGAGAGAAAGAAAGAAGGAAATGGCCACAAAATTTCATTTGACTGGAGCAACCTGCACAGCTGGTCAATCTGCACAGCTGGTCACTTAGGTGTTCACTCCATAGACATGAATGATGGACAGGAAGGAGGGAGGGGCTGCAGGGCCTGGCCAGGCAGGTATAATTTTTGTGTCTGAGATCAAGGTAGAAAAGATCCTAGAATCTCAACTAGCTCATCTCCTAAATTTCTGTCCATTCAAAATTGTTCAAGTCCATGGCAACTTGGCTTTAGGAATGAAAGATCCGCTAAAAATCCTTTGAGTAGAGAGAAAGTTGAGAGGTCAAGGTAAGGGAGTCATACCTTACACCCTAAGTGAGAATAGGTAAAACATAAGCTGCAAGTGTAAAAGGAAAAGGTAAATCCCATGTCACAGGTGAAATGAGAATGGCAAAGTATAGGTAGTCTAGCCACATGAGGAAGCAGCCAGAAAGGAAGCCTGTGGTGTCCTAAGCCACACATTTCTTATGGCTGATAAGGAGCTGGGGTGAGGGATCTGGTGTTTAGTTCCTGGGACCAGGACAGGCATGACCCTGGAAATTTCCCTAATCATACCTATGACAAAGCTAAATTTGAAGTCAGCAAAATCAGAATTTGTTTTGGTCTTTTGAAGCAAAGACACAGCAGAAAAGCAGTGGAAATTTATGGTGTGACTGAGACTTTCTCAGAGATGCTGAGAACCTGGGAGAGGGTGAAGCTGGTTCCCATGGCCATGATCCACCCTCATCCATGCTGCAGCCTTCCTTTTTGCTTTCAGGCCCTGGTCAGTCATGAAGGGTCTGTGCTCCTTCCTCCTGGCAGGGGATTGCACAGTTTCTTTGTGTGCAAGATTCACAGACCTGACCTGGGTGAATCCCTGGAGCATGTATCTGAAAGAGGGTCCAGACCCCAGCAGTGGACAAGCAGATGTGCAGGTGGGGGACTTCCTGGTGACATCCCTCCCCCAAAGGTAATCCCTGCAGAGCCCTGGGCCTATGATGACTCTACAGGCTGCAGAGTTGGGGCCTGGGCCTATGATGACTCTACAGGCTGCAGAGTTGGGGAGCGAGGACCTGAGGGGCCAATGTCTGATCCTTGGACTGGCAGGTAGGTCCATTCCTTATGATTTCCAGAAATGATAAAGTCCCCCCAGCTGCTTCTACATAAAAAGAGGGAATTTTCACCTCAAAGAGCACTCCCCAAATTCAGAGCAGACAGGGGCACCCCATCCCCTGGCCTTTGTTTCTGCGGTATCTCGCTGGGCCCAAGCTCAAGGGCCTTCTCTTCCCTGTGATCACCCTGAGTCCCTGAAGCCTCTTTCTGGCATTTTCTTTGCCACAGATTGCTCCCAGTGTTTCTAAGCAGCATGACCCCCTGATTTTACATTGCAAGTTATAGTTTGAAAGGGCTCAGGAGGGTCTTGCACATTCTAGGTGCTGGTTTTCTCTTGGTGCTATAGGATATGGAAAGGACACCAGGGCTTTGGATCATGGCAAGGGACAGGAGAGACAAAGGAGGGGGCTCCGAGGGCTGAGAGTGTCAAGGTGGTCTGGTGGGGGACTTGGCCCCATCATACAGTGGACACCCCATCATGTGGTCACATGGGTCTCCCTAATGTGGAGCCAAAGACCCTGTTGACTGGGCAGTGCCCAAGGAGGACAGAATGATGGGACATGAGAGAGGGAGAGAGTGGCCCCCAAATCACAAGCTCTTGATAAAAGCAACAGCTTTGTGAGACAAGCAGGACTATGTGGCCTGTGCTAACCTTCACCCTTGTCCCCATGAGCCTTTCTGTGCCCTGTGCCCCCATGAGCCCTTTCACATGTATCCTGCACCCCACCCCTGTGGCTATTCCATCCCTTCTCTCACTCCTCAGACTCCAATGCTTCCTGCCCCCTCACTCTGACCTGATGACCTAGTTTCTTTCTGTTTAAAAGCAGGTTCTTTGGGCCATAATTGACATACTGTAAAGTGTGCACGTTTAGATGCTACAGTTGTTACAGTTTCATGTGTTGACATATGTACCCAACTATGAAGCCAAGACTAATGTAATGAACTCATTCACCCCCAGAGTTCCCACCTGCTTGTTTGTCTCCCTCCTTCCTCTGCCCCTATCTCCAGGGAACACTGAAGGGCTTTTTATCATTATGGATTTGCTTGCATATTCTAGAATTTCATGTGAATAGAATCACAAAACATTCTTTCTCTCTCCTCTCCCCACCCACCTTGGTCTGCCTTCTTTAACTTGATATAATTACTTGGAGATCCATCCACAGTGCATGTATCTACATTCCAGTCCTCTTTACTGCTGAGTAGGATTCCACAGTGTGGATAGGCCACATTTGCTTCATGCTCTTCCCTGTTGGTGGGTATCTGGGTTGGCTCCAGCTTTGGGCCTTTGCATATGAAGCTGCTGTGACCTTCAGGGATGTATTAGTTTTAGCGCCATGTTTGCTTTCCATTCTCTCAGGTGAAAGCCTAGGAGTGGAATTGGGGATCATGTGGCAGCCACTAGACCTGGCCATGTGGCTGCACCTATTTCCTCATTTCCCTTCCAACAAGCGACTCTGATTTGGTCCTCATGATCTCTTCTCTCCTGTCACACACCAGACAGGCTCCAACCTTGGGACCCCCACTTCCTTCCATTTTGGCACACAGGACCCCTTCTCCACGAGGTCCTCTTCCACATCCATTTTAAAATTTCTCTGTGCACCCGCCACATGTCAGATCACCCCATGCTCTATGGGTGCAAATCTCAGCACCTCTAACATCTGTTGCTCATCATCACCCTCCCACCAGCACAGAGTTTTGTTCCTGATTGATACCAATTGACCTGATGTTTACTGATATGTGGAAGCACTCACTGGTGGCTGTTGTTTTCTAGGGATCCCTTTTCCAGCCCTCCAGACCTGCTACATGCCTCACCCTCCTTCCCCAGCCCATGGTTGCTGTGGAGCTGAGCCAGCACCTGCCCTCTGGTCAGGTGAGGCCTTCCTACTGGGTTCCATTTGTTTTCCTCCTACCACTTATGTCCACTGGG